>CM035414.1:91451080-91456080 GCA_020310875.1 Ceratopteris richardii | reverse complement strand
ACTTCAAAAGTATCTTCATACACAAAGAACTTCAAAAGGTATTATCCTTTATCCTTTAAGCTCACAGGTTGCAGCAGAAGGAAAGAACTATGGCAGATCATATTTCCATTGACAAACTGGACAGAGATAATTACCCCGCATGGGTAATGAGAATGGAAGCCTTACTTATGAGTAAGGATCTCATGGTATATGTTACAGGTGAAGAAGAGAAGCCAGTATTCGAAGATGAAAGCCGACCAAAGAAAGAAGAACTAGATGCTTTAAAGCATTGGCAGAAGAAGGATGCAAGTGCAAAAGCATACATCTACAATACAATCTCTGATCATTTGCTACCACACATCAGAGGATTGGAATCATCTGAAGATATATGGAATGCATTGGAGTATCATTTCCAAAGCACTACTAAAGCACGGAAAGCAAGTCTATGGTCAGAGTTTACAACATTCAAGAAGAAGCCAAGTCAAACCATTAGTGATTATGTCACTAAGATGAAGGATCTTGCAGACAGTCTTGGATCCATAGATGAAGATGTTGAAGATCACAGATTGATTGCTCAGCTACTTGCAGGTTTGAGAGGGGATGAAAGGTGGAAACCTTTTGTCTTATCAACAGAACTTTCGTTAAATCATTATGTTCCAGATTTGAACCAGTTGCTTGGTTTGATGCTCACATATGAGCAAGACTTGAAGGGAGATGGAGATAAAGGACAAAGTTCTGCAATGTACGTGAAGAACAAGAAGAAAGGAGATAAAGGTAAAGCAAAGGATGAAGAGGAGTCTAGTTCTCAAGCTTATTATACAAGAGGTAAAGGCACTGGTAGAGGAAGAGCAAGAGGATTTGGAAGAGGAAGAGGTAATCAAAATAACAACAAGAAGGCTTGCTGGATCTGTGGATTGAGTAATCATTTGGCTCATGACTGTTGGCACAACCAACAAGGATCAAACCAGAATCAAAATAACAATAGCAGAGGCCGAGGTGGAAGATATCAAAGTAATTTTCAAAGAGGTAGACAAAGTGAAAGAGGAGGCTATGGTAGAGGTGGAGGAAGAAGTTGGGGACAGAATCAATCCTACAACACCACCTACTACAACTATGCAAATGACACACAGAATGAAAGTCATACATCATTGATGATGAATTCAATCAACATATCAGACAAAGAAGATCTAAAGGTATTTGACATTGACTCTGGATGTTCTAATCATTTGTCAGGAAACATAGAATTGATGTCAGAATTGGAAAAAGGTATTTCGAGTCACACAGTTCAAACAGGTGATAATACCAGACATAGTGTACATTCAATTGGAAAAGTGAAATGCAAGAGTGGAGCAGATTTGCTAACCAATGTTTTGTATGTTCCTACAATACCTAAAAACTTGATTAGTGTGGGACAGATAGTTGAAAAAGGTTTTCAAGTCAGGTTTACAAATGAAGGAGTATTTGTGGAAGATCCAGAGAATGGTTATAATCAGATTGTCTCTGGTAAGAAAGAAGGTAGACTCTTTACTTTAAGAGTGCAAGGAAACATTGGTCAAGCTTTGCTCACACATGGTGAAGTAGTGATTACAGAACTTGATCTCTGGCATAAGAGATTAGGTCATTTCAATGAAAGAGGAATTAAAGCTATGGTTGCTAATCAGTCTGTACTAGGATTACTAAATGTGCAAAGTCAACATATGGTTTATAAATGTGAAGCATGTCAAATGGGTAAAGCACACAGGTTACCATTTCAAAAGAAAGGATTTAAACATGATGAACTACTAGAGCTCATTCATACAGATGTATGGGGACCAACAAAAGAAGGATCTATCAGTGGCTCAAGGTACTATGTTCTTTTTATTGATGATGCTACAAGATGGATAACATTATATGTTTTGAAGGAAAGATCAGAAGTGTTTGGAGCTTTCAAGCATTTTCATGCATATGCAGAGAGAGTAACAGGTCAAAAGATTAAAAGACTGAGGTCTGATGGAGGGGGAGAATATTTCTCCCAAGAGTTCAATGATTATCTTTGGAATGCAGGTATTAAGAGAGAAATAACTTGTAGGTATACACCACAACAAAATGGTGTAGCAGAAAGAAGGAACAGGACTTTGGTTGAGTTTGCTAGAGCTATGCTGAAGGAGAAGAACTGTCCAAATTATCTTTGGGCTGAGGCTGTAAATACAGCTACATATCTTGTGAATAGATTACCATGTGCAGCTCTGAATGGAATGACTCCATATGAAGCTTGGTGGGGTAAGAAACCAACACTAGATCATTGTAGAGTGTTTGGATCAATTGCATATGCTTATGTGCCATCACAGCTTAGGCATAAACTTGAACCAAAGGCAGAAAAATATGTGTTCATTGGTTATGATGAAAAGCAGATGGGTTACAGATTGTGGAATCCTCTAACCAAACAATTTATTGTTTCTAGAGATGTTACATTTGATGAACAGAAAAGTTGGTATGCAGATCAAAGTAATACAGCTGAGGAATTTGAAGAAGAGGTAAGAAGATGTGAGAAAGGAAAATCAATTGTGCAGGTGAATAGAGATGAAGACTATATGCAAGCAAGTACATCCAGAAGTGGATTAACAAGAAGGAATGAAGAAGCTCCTATATTTGATGAAGAGGTGTATCCAGAAACTTATGAAGAATGTGAACCAAGAAGGTCAAGCAGGACTAGAAGGCAACCAGAAAGGTATTCTTATGATACTTCTTACATAACTCAGAAGAACTATGCATATATGGTCAAAGATGATGAAGAACCTCAGAACTATGATGAAGCTAAAGGTAAGAAGCAATGGGAAGAAGCAATGAAGGAAGAGTTCAATGCACTGGAGGAGAACAAGACATGGGAACTTGTTCCTAAACCAAATGGTAAGAAAGTAATTGGAAATAAATGGGTTTATAAAGTGAAGAAGCTTGCAAATGGAAGTATAGCCAGATACAAAGCTAGATTGGTGGTGAAAGGCTATGCCCAGACCTATGGCATAGATTATGATGAGACATTCAGTCCCGTAGCTAAGATGTCAACTATAAGGACAATCATTGCTATTGCAGCTTCAAAAGGATGGACTCTAAGTCAATTGGATATAAAGAATGCATTCTTGAATGGATACATATCAGATGAGGTATACATGGAACAACCTCAAGGGTTTATAGATTCCAGGTATCCAAATTTTGTTTGCAGGTTGAGAAGAGCATTGTATGGATTGAAGCAAGCTCCAAGAGCTTGGAACTATAGATTGGTGAAGTATCTCAATGATCTTGGATATCAAAGTTCAAAAGCAGACCCAAGTCTACTTATCAGAAGAACAGAGGAAGGTACAATCTACATTTGTATTTATGTAGATGACATTATAATCACAGGTACTTCAGATGAAGGAATCAAGGAGGTAAAGAGATTGCTTGAAAAAGAATTCAAGATCAGTGACCTAGGAAAGTTATCATACTTTCTTGGAATGGAAGTTACTTATACAGATCATGGCATATATGTGTCACAAGAAAGACTACAAAGATATGAGGAAGTATCAATCTCTTGTCAAAGAGTTCTCAGATATATCAAAGGAACTATAAAGGAAGGATTATATTATCCTTTTACATCAGATTTGAAGTTGAGAGCCTATAGTGATTCAGATTGGGCAGGTAATCAAGATGACAGAAGATCAACTCATGGTTACATGATATATATTGGTGATAAGCTTGTAAGTTGGTGTTCAAAGAAACAACATACAGTAGCATTATCATCAACTGAAGCAGAGTACAAAGGACTTGTGGAAGCAGCTAAGGAAGTCATATGGATGCAGACATTGTTCAAGAGCTTAGGCATTGATCAAGGTACACCTACAATACATGGAGATAATATGAGTTCACTTTATCTTGCAGCAAATCCAGTATTTCATGCAAGGACAAAGCACATAGAGATACAATATCATTTTCTCAGAGAAAAGGTAATGGAGAAGGAGATTGAAGTGGAGTACATTTCTACTAAAGATCAGTTAGCAGACATAATGACAAAGAGCTTGGATGGTGTGAAGACCAGCAGATTCAAAAGCATGGCAGGACTAAAAGAAAAGAAGAAGATATGAAGGAACAGAGAATGTCAATTAATGATTGAGGGGGAGCTGTTGGAGAAACAATCACTAATTGGACATATATTTGAAGTTCAAATCTTAGGAAGAAAACCCCATGCCTATATGAAGGGAAAAATTCACAAGTGTATCATATTTGTAAAGTTAGTTCACTTTAGTTCTAGAAGTTTTTTAAAATCACGAGAATACGAAAATCTATATAAGTTAGTTTGTATCAACTGACGCGGAGAGGAAGACAATGAGAAAGTGAGAAGAACTCATTTTTGTATAACTGAGTATAGTCGGGCTTCTCTGAGCGAGAAAGCACTTGTAAGCTTCTGAGTTTTTCATAGTTATGACAAGAACTAGTTAAAGTTCTCTGTATAAGTCTTCTTCCTCCATCTCCAGTGTTTGTCTTCTGTGCAATGATTTGAAAGATTGAAGTTTTCCAAGCAAGTCGATGCGTGGCATTGAATGTATGTTGAAAGGTTGAGTTTTATGGGAGCAACTCGATGCCTGGCATCGAATTCCAGTTGATCAGTCATATTCTAAGTGTGCATGAAATCACCTATAGTTTTGGTGTCCAAAAGATCAAGACTTTATGCAGGAAGTCGATGCCCGGCATCTAATCCCTGCTGAAAAGTGGCCAAAAACATCCCAAGTCGATGCCCGGCATCGAATTCTTGTTGCAAGTCGATGCTAGGCATCGAATTCTAATTTTAAACAGGCGCTCTTACTAAAACAGGTAAAATTTCCAGTTTTGGAAGGTCATAAAGGGTCATCTTGTGAGGGCCATAACTTGAGTTCTAGAGATCCGTTTGATGCATATGATAGCTTGTTGGAAAGCTCTACTCTTCTAGTTTCAGCCTATAAAGTTTTCATGAAGAATAATACTTGAGCTAGGAGAAATTAGCAAAATACTGAAGGTATGTCATTTCGGTG
>CM035414.1:91436892-91441080 GCA_020310875.1 Ceratopteris richardii | reverse complement strand
ATAGACTTTTACATAGGATAAAAGGTAATAACCAATTAAGCATTGGTTCCTATGATCATTGTTCCATGTGAATATATCCTTCAAGGGTTCAAGCTTTATGTGTGGTCTTCAAGTTTGATAATCAAGCCAAGTCTTCCAAAGCTTCCAATGTTCCAAGCCAATGTGTGTAGGCTTGTTTTGCACCAACAGCTCCCCCTCAAGCCAAACACTTTGGCTCAAGTCTTCATCTCTAGTCTTCAATTATTTCCTGCAATCCAATCATGGATTTAAATCTGCATAGCTTGCTTCCATCCAGAGCTTTAGTAAGCAAATCTGCACATTGTATATTAGTAGACACATATGACAATTGAATTTCTTTGCTAAGTAACTTCTCCCTCACATAGTTGGTAATGAACCTCTATGTGTTTTGTTCTAGCATGATAAATTGGATTAGCTGCTAGGTGAAGAGAACTTGTGTTATCACCAAATATAATTGGTGGCCTTGTGTATAGGCCCAATTCTGAATATAAAAGCTTCAACCATATGGCCTCTTGAGTGGCATTGGCTAGCCCTCTGTACTCTGCCTCAGTAGATGACAAAGCTACTGTGGGGTTGTTTCTTGGATGACCAAGAAATTGGTTTATCACCTGCAAAGCATATGTAACCAGATGTACTCCTCCTGTCATCCTTGCAACCTGCCCAATCTGCATCTGAGTATACCTTAATATCAATGTCTGATGAATATGGAAAGTACAAACCATGATTTTGTGTTCCCTTTAGGTACTTTACTATCTTCTTGGCTGCCTCCAAATGTGGTACTCTTGGTTTATGCATAAATTGGCTAAGTACACTAACTCCATATGATATATCAATCCTGGTTAAGGTAGCATAATTAAGACTACCTACCAAACTTTGGTAATCTGTAATATCTTTGAGTTCTTCTCCTTCATGTGCACTAAGTTTGTGGTTGACCTCCATAGGAATGTTTGAAGTTTTAGCTTCCTGCAAATTAAACTTCTTGACCATGTCCTGAATGTACTTCTTCTGAGTAATAAAGATACCAAAATTTGTATAGATCAGTTCAAGTCCTAGGAAGTATTTCAATAATCCAAGATCATTGATCTTGAATTCCTTCATCATCTGTCCTTTGATGTGTCTTATTCCCTGAACATCATTTCCTGTAATAATGATGTCATCAACATAGACACACAAGTATATTACCTCTGAATTGTTCCTCTTATAAACAATGAAGTATCTGCTTTACTCATCACAAATCCTTGATCTAGGAGATAGGTTGTCAACCTGTAATTCCATGCTCTAGGTGCCTGCTTCAATCCATACAGAGCCTTCTTCAATTTACAAACATGATTTACCTTCTTGGGATCTTCATAGCCAGGTGGTTGTGACATGTAGACCTCTTCAGATATCCATCCATTCAAGAATGCATTCTTCACATCCCATTGGTACATGTTCCAATTCTTGGATGCAGCTACACTCACCATAACTCTGATAGTTGGCATCTTGGCCACAGGAGAAAATGTCTCCTCATAATCAATGCCTTGGGTTTGTGCAAAACCCTTGGCTACCAACCTAGCTTTATACCTGTTTATTGTACCATCTGAATTCCTTTTGAGTTTGTAGATCCATCTGGATCCTATCACCTTCATGGAGTCCTTCTTGGGTACCAAGTCCCAAGTATCACTCTCCTTGAGAGCCTCCATTTCTTCATCCATTGCTTCCTTCCATTCTGGTTTAGTGATTGCTTCTTCAAATGTACCTGGTTCTTCATTCAAGATATCCTTTGCAAGATATACAGAGTGCTTGGTTACAAGTGAAGTATCATACCCATACCTAATAGGTTTCTTTTTTTCTCTTTGAGATCTCCTCATAGCTTGAGTTGAGGATTCTGGATTGTCTTCTAGTGCTTCATCTTCATCTTCCCTTTGGATTTCCAAGCCTTGAACTCTTCAATGTTGATGGTGTCTTCATCATCTGAGCTTGTGCCCTCTTTCTGTATTGGTTCTTCTCTGATAAGCTTGGGAAAGTCTTCTTCCATATCATAAGGTAGGCTAACTTTCCTGCACTCATTTTCATACCATGAATCATTTTCATCAAAGATGACATCTCTGCTTACCTTGAAGCCTTTGTTTGAGGGGTTGTAGAATCTGTATCCCTTTTGATTCAAATCATAACCAATGAAGATACACTTTTCAGCCTTAGGGTCTAGCTTTCCCCTTACATGTGAGGGAATATGCACATATGCAACACACCCAAAGATTTTACAATGATCCAGAGATGGTCTCTTACCATGCCAAGCCTCATAGGGTGTCATTCCATCAAGTGTCTTTGATGGCAACCTGTTGATTAAGTATGTGGCAGTAGATACACTCTCTGCCCAAAGATAGTTTGGCAATTTCTTTTCATTTAGCATAGATCTAGCTGTCTCTACAATGAGTCTATTCCTTCTTTCAGCTACCCCATTTTGTTCAGGTGAGTACCTTGTAGTAATCTCCCTCTTGATGCCTCTTTCCTGCAAGAAATCTTCAAAGTCATTGGAGAAGTATTCTCCACCACCATCTGACCTTAACTTCTTCAAATGTCTACCTGTTTGATTTTCAACTAATGCAAGATACCTTTTGAAACAATTAAATACTTCATCTTTATGTTTCATGAAGTATAAAACAGTCCACCTGCTATAAACATCAATAAAGGACACATAGTACCTTGATCCAGATATGGATGGCTCCTTGCTTGGTCCCCAAACATCTGTATGCACCAATTCTAGATAATCTTCATGCATAAAGCCTTTCTTGGTATAGGGCAATCTGTGTGACTTACCAAATTGACAAGCCCCACACTTGTATATCATGTGTTGCTTGGATACGTTAGGTATCCCAAGCACACATTGATCCCTACTCATTTGTTTTATGGTCCTCTCTCCAATGTGACCTAATCTCTTGTGCCAAATCTCCTATTCTGATAGGGTTTGGTCCTTATAGTTGTACAAAGCAATATTCTTAGTGTCTTCAAGTTCAAAGGTAAACAATCTACCTGATTTTTCTCCCTTGGCTATTCTTCTGAATCCATGTTTTGGATCCTCCACATATGCACCATGTTGAGTGAACCTGACCTGTAGACCTTTTTCCACAATCTGACCTACACTCATCAGATTTTTTGTGATTGTTGGAACATACAACACTCTGCTCAATAGATTCTGATTACCATCACTAGTTTTGACATTACCTACTTTAACAACTGAATGTTTAGTGTCATCACCTGTTTGCACTTGGTGCTTGCCTTTGGGTTCTTCCAAATCAGAGAGTAAGGCAACATTTCCAGCTACATGGTTAGAGCAACCTGAATCAATATAGAATAAGTGATCATCATTGATACCTGATTTAGATGTCATGTTCATGATCAACAAGGAATCATCTTGCTCCTCTGCATAATTGTTGTAATCTTTCCTATTCCTATATCCACCTTGATAATTTCCATTGTGATTGTAGCTATTGTTGTAATTATTGTTGTAGCCATGGTAGCCTTGAGATTGATTGAATCTGCCTCTGCCTTGAGAGTATCCTCCTCTTTGGTGACCTCTTCCTCTTTGGTTCTTGTAGTTTTTGTAGCATTCATCTGTAGTATGGTTAGACAAGCCACAAATATTGCATGGAGATTGATTGTAGGGTCTCCCCCTACCTGACTTACCTCCTCTGCCCCTACCTCTAGAAGATCTACCTCTCCCTGCATAGTTTGCTTGGGAGGTAGAGCCTTCTTCATCAACCTTTTTGCTTTTACCCTTGTCTTTAGTCTTCTTATCAGTATATAGGGCAGAGGGATTGTTACCTTTTGATTGCTCTCCATTCTTTGTGATCTTTGCTTCATGTGTAAAGAGTTGTCCAATCAGAGTTGTTAGATCAGGTGCTTGGATGTCCATGTCTAAGTCCATTGCTGTGGTAAAACTCTCCCACTTGTCATCTGCCTTTAGTTCATTGATCACTTGTCTGACTATTTGCTCTTCCTCAATTTTTTCTCCAACACTTGCAAGTTGATCTGCAATGTCTTTGACCTTGGTGACAAAGTCTGAGACACATGGTTTTGATTGCTTCCTAAGAGTTGTAAACTCAACCCATAGCTGATTCTTTCTGGCCCTTGTGCTTGATGAAAAATATGTTGACAGGGTTTCCCAAGTCTCTTGAGAAGTCTTACAGT
>CM035414.1:91416892-91419392 GCA_020310875.1 Ceratopteris richardii | reverse complement strand
TGCATATGGGGATAGTAAACATGAGAAGGATGATACTTGGTACATAGATAGTGGTTGTAGCAATCATATGTCTTGTAGGGAGGACATGTTTTGCAATTTACAGGCTCCAAAGCAAAGATGATGTGTAGAGACAGGTGACAACACCGAGCATGAGATCAAACACATTGGAGATGTCAAATTTCAGGATGGCAAGAAGAGCAAGACACTATCCGAGGTATTATATGTCCCTACTATTACAAAGAATCTCATTTCTGTTGTTCAAATGGTAGATAAAGGATACCAAGTGAAGTTCAATAGCAAAGGTTGCTTCATAGAGGATCCAAAGAATGGATTTCAGCTTGTGGCAAAAGGAGAGAAGCATGGAAGGATGTTTACTCTGAATATCAAGCAAAACCCCAACAAGGTAATGTTCATCACTTCAGGAAATAGAAGAATTGCAGATTTGGATTTGTGGCATAAAAGGATAGGACATGTAAACATTGAAAAGCTAAAGAAAATGGAGAAAAGTGCATTGTTCAAAGGGCTTCCAAACTTCTCAACATCACATCTTCATGAGGTATGTCAAGCTTGTCAATTTGGGAAGCAAACTAGGTTGCCTTTCAAGTCAAGCAAGTATGTTTCTCCAAGGGTTTTGGATTTAGTGCATACAGATGTATGGGGACCTTCAAGAGAACCTTCACATGCAGGTAATAGGTACTTTGTTACCTTTATTGATGATTGTTCAAGGAAAATTTGGTTGTATATAATCAAGCAAAAATCAGATGTGTTTGAAGTATTCAAAAAGTACAAAGCACTTGTTGAGAATGAAACAGGTCATAGGATTAAAACCCTAAGGTCAGATGGAGGGGGAGAATATTTCTCCAATGAGTTCACAAGGTTCTTAGAAGATGAAGGCATAAGGAGGCAATACACATGCAGGTATACCCCTCAACAAAATGGTATTTCAGAAAGAAAGAATAGACAAATTGCAGAGGTAGCTAGATGCATGTTGAATGAGATGAATGTACCTTTCTCATATTGGGCTGATGCAGCAACCATAGCAGCATATATTATGAACAGGATACCAAGTTCAAGAGTTCATGATCTTACTCCAGATGAGGTATACTATCAAAGGAAACCAGATTTGTCTCATTTAAGGATTTTTGGTTGCATATGCTATGTTCATGTCCCACAGGAAGTAAGAGAAGGTAAGCTTGATGCTAGGGCTGAAAAATGCATTTTTGTTGGCTACTCAAATGAGCAAAAGGGATACAGGTGTTATAATCCGTTCACTAAAAATCTTAGAGTGTCAAGAGATGTTGTGTTTGATGAGTTAAAACCTTGGTATGGAGGTGTGAATGATTTGCAAGAAGAAGACTTTGTACATGCATATCAGGTACATGAAGAGCAAGTGCAAGTTAGCACTACATTGAGTGGACCAAGTATGCCAAGTCCTTCACAAAGCTCATCATCATGGAAGGGAAAGCAAAAGGAGTTAGAGCATACATCAGAATGTAGCCACAATAGAGGTAATGGAGGTAACTTGGTAAGAGATTTTCATTCAAGTGAAGATGAAGATGAATTTGAAGAAGTTGTAACTCTTGAAGTACAAAAGAAACGGACATTGAAGAAATATCCAATCACAGGTAGTGAAAGGAGGTCAGAAAGGGTAAAACATCCTATTCAAAAGCTCGCTTATGATAGCTTTATTGCAAAACATTTTGCTTATATGACACAAGTTATCAAAGATAAGGAACCATCAAGCTATGAGGAAGCTAGCCAACACAAGGAATGGAGAGATGCTATGGATGAGGAGATTCAAGTTCTCAAGGAAAACCAAACTTGGGAATTGGTACCTAGAGAAGAAGGCATGAAGGTAGTCACAAACAAATTGGTGTAGAAAGTCAAAAGGAATTCAGATGGATCTTTAGCAGGGTACAAAGCAAGGTTAGTAGTTAAGGGCTACACACAAACATATGGGCTTGATTATGAAGAAACGTTTAGTCCTGTTGCAAATAAGAATACAATTAGGACTTTGATTTCAGTGGCTGCTTCTAAAAGATGGAGAATGTATCAATTGGACATTAAAAATGCTTTTCTTAATGGAAATTTGGAAGAAGTGGTTTATATGTATCAACCCATAGGTTATGAAGATGAAAAGAAGCATGATTTTGTATGTAAACTAAAGAAGACTTTGTATGGACTCAAGCAAGCACCTAGAGCATGGAATCAGAGATTGGTTGAGTACCTAATGAAGTGTGGTTATGTTGCAAGTGATTCAGATCCTTCACTTTACATCAAAAGGGTTGATGGAGAATCTATATACATATGCATATATGTTGATGATCTTATCATAGCAGGTGATAATGATGCAGGTATCAAAAAAATTAAGGCAAAACTTGGGAAGGAATTCAAGATTTCAGATCTTGGGATCCTCAAATACTTCTTGGGCATTGAAGTTATGTACAAAAATGATGGTCTCTACTTGATGCAAAGAAAATATTTGTTGGATGTATTGTAC
>CM035414.1:91409392-91411892 GCA_020310875.1 Ceratopteris richardii | reverse complement strand
TTACAAGCTTATCACCAATGTATATCATGTAACCATGAGTTGTTGATCTTCTGCCATCCTGGTTACCTGCCCAATCGGAATCACTATAGGCTCTCAACTTCAAATCTGATGTAAAAGGATAATATAATCCTTCCTTTATAGTTCCTTTGATATATCTGAGAACTCTTTGACCTGCAATCCAATGTGGGTCCTTTGGACAATGCATGAATTGTGACAAAACTCCCACTGCATAACTAAGATCAGGTCTTGTTAGTGTAGCATAAATCAAACTACCCACAAGAGATTGATACTTCCTCATATCTTTGTAGTCTGCACCATCATATTTACTGAGCTTGTGATTAACTTCAAGTGGAGTTGAAGCTTCTCTGCAATTTTCCATATCAAACTTCTTCAACAAGTTCAGAAGATACCTTTCTTGTGACACATATATGCCATGATCTGTATAAGTAACTTCCATTCCAAGAAAGTATGATAACTTTCCTAGGTCACTGATCTTGAATTCTTTTTCAAGTAATCTCTTTACCTCCTTGATTCCTTCATCTGAAGTACCTGTGATTATAATGTCATCTACATAAATACAAATGTAGATTGTACCTTCCTCTGTTCTTTTGATAAGTAGACTTGAATCTGCTTTTGAACTTTGATATCCAAGTTCATTGAGATACTTCACCAGTCTATAGTTCCAAGCTCTTGGAGCTTGCTTCAATCCATACAATGCTCTTCTCAACCTGCAAACAAAATTTGGATACCTGGAATCTATAAACCCTTGAGGTTGTTCCATGTATACCTCATCTGATATGTATCCATTCAAGAATGCATTTTTTATATCCAATTGACTTAGGGTCCATCCTTTTGAAGCTGCAATAGCAATGATTGTCCTTATAGTTGACATCTTAGCTACGTGACTGAATGTCTCATCATAATCTATGCCATAGGTCTGGGCATAGCCTTTCACCACCAATCTAGCTTTGTATCTGGCTATACTTCCATCTGCAAGCTTCTTCACTTTATAAACCCATTTATTTCCAATTACTTTCTTACCATTTGGTTTAGGAACAAGTTCCCATGTCTTGTTCTCCTCCAGTGCATTGAACTCTTCCTTCATTGCTTCTTCCCATTGCTTCTTACCTTTAGCTTCATCATAATTCTGGGGTTCTTCATCATCTTTGACCATATATGCATAGTTCTTCTGAGTTATGTAAGAAGTATCATAAGAATACCTTTCTGGTTGTCTTCTAGTACTGCTTGACCTTCTTGGTTCACATTCTTCATAAGTTTCTGGATACACCTCTTCATCAAATATAGGAGCTTCTTCATTCCTTCTTGTTAATCCACTTCTGGATGTACTTGCTTGCATATAGTCTTCATCTCTATTTACCTGCACAATTGATTTTCCTTTCTCACATCTTCTTACCTCTTCTTCAAATTCTTCAGTTGTATGACTTTGATCTGCATACCAACTTTTCTGTTCATCAAATGTAACATCTCTAGAAACAAGAAATTGTTTGGTTAGAGGATTCCACAACCTGTAACCCATCTGCTTTTCATCATAACCAATGAACACATATTTTTCTTCCTTTGGTTCAAGTTTATGTCTAAGTTGTGATGGCACATAAGCATATGCAATTGATCCAAACACTCTACAATGATCTAGTGTTGGTTTCTTACCCCACCAAGCTTCATATGGAGTCATTCCATTCAGAGCTGCACATGGTAATCTATTCACAAGATATGTGGTTGTATTTACAGCCTCAGCCCAAAGATAATTTGGACAGTTCTTCTCCTTTAGCATAGCTCTAGCAAACTCAACCAAAGTCCTATTCCTTCTTTCTGCTACACCATTTTGTTGTGGTGTATACCTACAGGTTATTTCTCTCTTAATACCTGCATTCCAAAGATAATCATTGAACTCTTGGGAGAAGTATTCTCCCCCTCCATCAGACCTCAGTCTCTTAAGCTTTTGACCTGTGACTCTCTCTGCATATGCATGAAAATGCTTGAAAGCTCCAAACACTTCTGATCTTTCCTTCAAAACATATAATGTTATCCATCTTGTAGCATCATCAATGAAAAGAACATAATACCTTGAGCCACTGATAGATCCTTCTTTTGTTGGTCCCCATACATCTGTATGAATGAGCTCAAGTACTCCATCATGTTTGAAACCTTTCTTTTGAAATGGTAACCTGTGTGCTTTACCCATTTGACATGCTTCACATTTATAAACCATATGTTGACTTTGCACATTTGGTAATCCTAGTACAGACTGATTAGCAACCATAGCTTTAATTCCTCTTTCATTAAAGTGACCTAATCTCTTATGCCAGAGATCAAGTTCTGTAATCACTCCTTCACCATGTGTGAGCAAAGCTTGACCAATGTTCCCTTGCACTCTTAAAGTAAAGAGTCTACCTTCTTTCTTACCAGAGACAATCTGATTATATCCATTCTCTGGATCTTCAACAAATACTCCTTCATTTATAAACCTGACTTGAAAACC
>CM035414.1:91396892-91401892 GCA_020310875.1 Ceratopteris richardii | reverse complement strand
CATGAGAGGCTCAACCAATGGTGTGCAAAAGATGCTTTGGCAAGGTCATATCTTCTAAACTCTATTTCTGATTTCCTTCTACCTCATGTAAGGAACTGCAAGACTTCCCAAGAGACTTGGGAAACCTTGTCAACTTATTTTTCATCAAGCACAAGAGCCAGAAAAAATCAGCTATGGGTTGAGTTTACAACTCTTAGGAAGCAATCAAAACAATGTGTCTCAGACTTTGTCACCAAGGTCAAAGACATTGCAGATCAACTTGCAAGTGTTGGAGAGGAGATTGAGGAAGAACAAATAGTCAGACAAGTGATCAATGGACTAAAGGCAGATGACAAGTGGGAGAGCTTTACCACAGCAATGGACTTATACATGGACATTCAAGCACCTGATCTTACAACTCTGATTGGACAACTCTTTACACATGAAGCAAAGATCACAAAAAATGGAGAGCAATCAAAAGGTAACAATCCCTCTGCCCTATATACTGATAAGAAGACTAAAGACAAGGGTAAAAACAAAAAGGTTGATGAAGAAGGCTCTACCTCCCAAGCAAACTATGCAGGGAGAGGTAGATCATCTAGAGGTAGGGGCAGAGGAGGTAAGTCAGGTAGGGGGAGACCCTACAACCAATCTCCATGCAATATTTGTGGCTTGTCTAACCATACTACAGATGAATGCTACAAAAACTACAAGAACCAAAGAGGAAGAGGTCACCAAAGAGGAGGATACTCTCAAGGCAGAGGCAGATTCAATCAATCTCAAGGCTACCATGGCTACAACAATAATTACAACAACAACTACAATCACAATGGCAACTATCAAGGTGGATATAGGAATAGGAAGGACTACAACAACTATGCAGAGGAGCAAGATGATTCTCTGTTGATCATGAACATGACATCTAAGTCAGGTATCAATGATGATCATTTGTTCTATATTGATTCAGGTTGCTCTAACCATGTAGCTGGAAATGTTGCCTTACTCTCTGACTTGGAAGAACCCAAAGGCAAGCACCAAGTACAGACAGGTGATGACACTAAACATTCAGTTGTTAAAGTAGGCAATGTCAAAACGAGTGATGGTAATCAGAATTTACTAAGCAGAGTGTTGTATGTTCCAACAATCACCAAGAATCTGATGAGTGTAGGTCAGATTGTGGAAAAAGGTCTACAGGTCAGGTTCACTCAACATGGTGCATATGTGGAGGATCCAAGACATGGATTCAGAAGGATAGCCAAGGGAGAGAAATCAGGTAGATTGTTTACCTTTGAACTTGAAGACACTAAGAATATTGCTTTGTACAACTATAAGGACCAAACCCTATCAGAATTAGAGATTTGGCACAAGAGATTAGGTCACATTGGAGAGAGAACCATAAAGCAAATGAGTAGGGATCAATGTGTGCTTGGGATACCTAATGTATCCAAGCAACACATGATATACAAGTGTGGGGCTTGTCAATTTGGTAAGTCACACAGATTGCCCTATACCAAGAAAGGTTTTATGCATGAAGATTATCTGGAATTGGTGCATACAGATGTTTGGGGACCTAGCAAGGAACCATCCATATCTGGATCAAGGTACTATGTGTCCTTTATTGATGACTATAGCAGGTGGACTGTCTTATACTTCATGAAACATAAAGATGAAGTATTTAATTGTTTCAAAAGGTATCTTGCATTAGTTGAAAATCAAACAGGTAGACATTTGAAGAAGCTAAGGTCAGATGGTGGTGGAGAATACTTCTCCAATGACTTTGAAGATTTTTTGCAGGAAAGAGGCATCAAGAGGGAGATTACTACAAGGTACTCACCTGAACAAAATGGGGTAGCTGAAAGAAGGAATAGACTCATTGTAGAGACAGCTAGATCTATGCTAAATGAAAAGAAATTGCCAAATTATCTTTGGGCAGAGAGTGTATCTACTGCCACATACTTAATCAACAGGTTGCCATCAAAGACACTTGATGGAATGACACCCTATGAGGCTTGGCATGGTAAGAGACCATCTCTGGATCATTGTAAAATCTTTGGGTGTGTTGCATATGTGCATATTCCCTCACAGGTAAGGGGAAAGCTAGACCCTAAAGCTGAAAAATGTATCTTCATTGGTTATGATTTGAACCAAAAGGGATACAGATTTTACAACCCCTCAAACAAAGGCTTCAAGGTAAGCAGAGATGTCATATTTGATGAGAATGATTCATGGTATGAAAATGAATGCAGGAAAGTTAGCCTACCTTATGACATGGAAGAAGACTTTCCCAAGCTTATCAGGCAAGAACCAATTCAGAAAGAGGACACAAGCTCAGATGATGAAGACACCATCAACATTGAAGAGTTCAAGGCTTGGAAATCCAAAGGGAAGATGAAGATGAAGCAACTAGAAGACAATCCAGAATCCTCAACTCAAGCTATGAGGAGATCTCAAAGAGAAAAGAAGAAACCTATTAGGTATGGATATGATACTTCACTTGTAACCAAGCACTCTGTATATCTTGCAAAGGATATCTTGAATGAAGAACCAGGTACATTTGAAGAAGCAATTACTAAACCAGAATGGAAGGAAGCAATGGATGAAGAAATGGAGGCTCTCAAGGAGAGTGATACTTGGGACTTGGTACCCAAGAAGGACTCCATGAAAGTGATAGGATCCAGATGGATCTACAAACTCAAAAGGAACTCAGATGGTACAATAAACAGGTATAAAGCTAGGTTGGTAGCCAAGGGTTTTGCACAAACCCAAGGCATTGATTATGAGGAGACATTTTCTCCTGTGGCCAAGATGCCAACTATCAGAATTATGGTGAGTGTAGCTGCATCCAAGAATTGGAACATGTACCAATTGGATGTGAAGAATGCATTCTTGAATGGATGGATATCTGAAGAAGTCTACATGTCACAACCACCTGGCTATGAAGATCCCAATAAGGTAAATCATGTATGTAAATTGAAGAAGGCTTTATATGGATTGAAGCAAGCACCTAGAGCATGGAATTACAGGTTGACAACTTATCTCCTAGATCAAGGATTTGTGATGAGTAAAGCAGATACTTCATTATTTATCAAAAAGAACAATTCAGAGGTAATATACTTGTGTGTCTATGTTGATGACATCATTATTACAGGAAATGATGTTCAGGGAATAAGACACATTAAAGGACAGATGATGAAGGAATTCAAGATCAATGATCTTGGATTATTGAAGTACTTCCTAGGACTTGAATTGGTCTACACAAATTCAGGTATCTTTATTACTCAGAAGAAGTACATTCAGGACATGGTCAAGAAATTTAATTTGCAGGAAGCTAAAGTCTCAAACATTCCTATGGAGGTCAACCACAAACTCAGTGCACATGAAGGAGAAGAACTCAAAGATATTACAGGTTACCAAAGTTTGGTAGGTAGTCTAAATTATGCTACCTTAACCAGGATTGATATATCTTATGGTGTTAGTGTACTTAGTCAATTTATGCATAAACCAAGAGTACCACATTTGGAGGCAGCCAAGAAGATAGTAAAGTACCTAAAGGGAACACAAAATCATGGTTTGTACTTTCCATATTCATCAGACATTGATATCAAGGTATACTCAGATGCAGATTGGGCAGGTTGCAAGGATGACAGGAGGAGTACATCTGGTTACATATGCTTTGCAGGTGATAAACCAATTTCTTGGTCATCCAAGAAACAACCCACAGTAGCTTTGTCATCTACTGAGGCAGAGTATAGAGGGCTAGCCAATGCCACTCAAGAAGCCATATGGTTGAAGCTATTATATTCAGAATTGGGCCTATATACAAGGCCACCAATCATATTTGGTGATAACACAAGTTCTCTTCACCTAGCAGCTAATCCAATTTATCATGCTAGGACAAAACACATAGAGGTTCACTACCACTATGTGAGAGAGAAGTTACTTAGCAAAGAAATTCAATTATCATATGTGTCTACTAATATACAATGTGCAGATTTGCTTACTAAAGCCCTGGATGGAAGCAAGCTATGCAGATTTAAATCCATGATTGGATTGCAGGAAATAATTGAGGACTAGAGAAGAAGACTTGAGCCAAAGTGTTTGGCTTGAGGGGGAGCTGTTGGTGCAAAACAAGCCTACACACATTGGCTTGGACATTGGAACCTTGGAAGAACTAAAGCTTGAACCCTTGAAGGATATATTCACATGGAACAATGATCATAGGAACCTATGCTTATAGGTTATTATCTTTTATCTCTTGTAAAAGTCAATATGACTTTAACCACTCATGTAATCACACCTACTAGTTTGAGTCGTGGAAAAGTAGATGATGTGATTGAGGGAATATCTCCCTAAGTTTAGTGGAGAGATTTTAGGGAACTTCAATTTGAATTTCAAAATTCAAATGACCAATCAACACCTATAAAAACTATGGAGAAAAGTCGCGGAGGTGTGTCACTCTTCCCGAGGCATTTCTGAGAGAATTTTTGAGTGTGTGTGAGCTATACCATAGCCAACACCTCTGAGTACCATTGGGCATTACATATCATGCCAATGGGAATGTACAATCAATAGATCTAATACATATACTCATATTGATCATCTCTGTTTTTTCTCTGAGTGTACCCTTCAACTCTGTCAACTTCAACAAGGCATAACTCAAGATCTACTGAACCAAATCAAGTGTTCTATAGCTCATTGGAACCAGCTCAAGGTCTTCTACAAGCATACAAAATTTCAGAAGTTTTCATTCAGCCATTTGGGAGAAATTGCAGTCGAAGTGATCTCTGGTATTTCTCTGTACAGTTCCTAAAATATCGGGGGTGTCCATAAGTTTCCTAAATTGATTTCTCAGAGTGTAGTTGGTCATTTCCTTTCATTCCACTTGCAAATGAAAGATTGTTAAGCTAAATGATTATGTCCAAAAGCAATTAGTTCAATTTTAAGTGTGCTGGTCACACTGAGTATAACTCTGAGCAGGTGTCAATACCAAAATAGCAAGTTTTTCAGGATTTTGAAGTCAC
>CM035414.1:91374392-91376892 GCA_020310875.1 Ceratopteris richardii | reverse complement strand
CTACAACACCACCTACAACAACTATGCAAATGACACACAGAATGAAAGTCATACATCGTTGATGATGAACTCAATCAGCACATCTGATAACGAAGATCTAAAGGTATTTTACATTGACTCTGGATGTTCTAATCACTTGTCAGGAAATATAGAACTAATGTCAGAACTAGAAAAGGGTAGTTCTAGTCACACTGTTCAAACAGGTGACAATACGAGACATAGCGTACATTCAATTGGAAAAGTGAAATGCAAGAGTGGAGCAGATTTGCTAACCAATGTTTTGTATGTTCCAACAATACCGAAAAATTTGATCAGTGTGGGACAGATAGTTGAGAAAGGTTTTCAGGTCAGATTTACAAATAAAGGTGTATTTGTAGAAGATCCCGAGAATGGATATAACCAGATCGTTTCTGGAAAGAAAGAAGGAAGACTCTTTACTTTAAGAGTACAAGGGAACATTGGCCAAGCGTTGCTCACACATGATGAAAAAGGTAATTACAGAACTTGACCTCTGGCACAAGAGATTAGGTCATTTCAATGAAAAAGGAATCAAAGCTATGATAGCGAATGGGTCTGTACTGGGATTGCCGAACATACAGAATCAACATATGATTCACAAATGTGAAGCTTGTCAGATGGGAAAAGCTCACAGGTTACCTTTCCAGAAGAAAGGATTCAAACATAACGGTGTGCTAGAACTCATACATACAGATGTATGGGGACCAACAAAACAAGGATCAATCAGCGGATCGAGGTACTATGTCTTATTCATTGATGATGCAACAAGATGGATAACTCTTTATGTTTTGAAGGAAAAGTCAGAAGTGTTTGGAGCCTTCAGACATTTTTATGCATATGCTGAAAGACTCACAGGTCAAAAGCTTAAAAGACTGAGGTCTGATGGAGGTGGAGAATACTTCTCCCGAGAATTCAATGACTATCTTTGGAATACAAGAATTAAGAGAGAAATAACCTGCAGATATACACCACAACAAAACGGTGTAGCAGAAAGAAGGAACCGAACTCTAGTTGAGTTTGCACGAGCTATGCTGAAAGAAAAGAACTGTCCTGATTATCTTTGGGCTGAAGCTGTAAATACAGCTACATACTTGGTAAACAGATTACCATGTACAGCATTAGAAGGAATGACCCCTTATGAAGCATGGTGGGGAAAGAAGCCAACACTTGATCACTGCAAAGTGTTTGGATCAGTAGCGTATGCTTATGTACCGTCTCAACTCAGACATAAGCTTGAACCAAAAGCAGAGAAATATGTGTTCGTCGGATATGATGAAAAGCAGATGGGTTATAGGTTATGGAATCCTCTAACCAAACAATTTACTGTGTCCAGAGAAGTTACATTTGATGAACAGAAAAGCTGGTATGCAGATCAAAGTCATACAGCTGAAGAATTTGAAGAAGAGATAAAAAGGAAAGAGAAAGGGAAATCAATTGTGCAGGTGAACAGAGATGAAGATCATATGCAGGCGAGTACGTCCAGGAGCAGATCAGGTATGAGAAACGAAGATGAAGACGTGTATTCAGATGCATATGAAGAATATGAGCTAAGAAGGTCAAACAGAGTAAGAAGACAACCCGAAAGGTACTCGTATGATACATCGTATATAACTCAGAAAGATTTTGCATACATGGTCAAAGATGATGATGAACCTCAGAGCTATGATGAAGCTAAAAGCAAAAAGCAATGGCAAGAAGCAATGGAAGAAGAATTCAGCGCACTGGAAGAGAACAAGACATGGGAGCTTGTTCCTAAACCAAATGGTAAGAAAGTGATCGGAAATAAATGGGTTTTCAAAGTTAAGAAACTTGCAGATGGAAGGATAGCCAGACATAAAGCGAGACTAGTTATCAAGGGCTATGCTCAGACGCATGGCATAGACTATGACGAGACGTTTAGTCCGGTGGCAAAGATGTCAACTATAAGGACAGTGATTGCTATAGCAGCATCAAAAGGATGGAAGCTAACTCAGCTAGATATAAAGAACGCATTTTTGAATGGATATATATCAGATGAAGTCTATATGGAACAACCGGAAGGGTTTGTAAGTTCCAAATACCCAAACTTTGTTTGCAGATTAAAGAAAGCACTTTACGAACTGAAGCAAGCTCCAAGAGCTTGGAACTACAGACTTTTGAAGTATCTCAATGAACTTGGATACCAAAGTTCGAAAGCAGATACAAGTCTACTCATCAAAAGAACAGAAGAAGGAATGATCTACATTTGTATCTATGTAGATGACATAATAATTACAGGAACCTCAGATGAAGGAATCCGAGAGGTGAAGAAAATGCTCGAAAAGGAATTCAAAATCAGTGACCTGGGAAAGTTATCATACTTTCTAGGAATGGAAATCACATACACAAATCATGGTATATATGTGTCACAAGAAAGGTATCTCCTAAACTTACTAAAGAAGTTTAATATGGAGAACTGCAGAGAAGCTTCAACACCACTTGAAGTAAATCATAAACTCAGCAA
>CM035414.1:91266892-91366892 GCA_020310875.1 Ceratopteris richardii | reverse complement strand
ACAGAAACAAGAAGATTATGGCAGATCATATCTCTATTGACAAATTGGACAGAGACAATTATCCCGCATGGGTAATGCGCATGGAAGCCTTACTTATGAGTAAGGACTTAATGATATATGTGATAGGAGAAGAAAAGAATCCAACTTTCGAAGACGAGAGTCAACCAAACAAAGAAGAATTAGAAGCCTTGAAGCTGTGGCAGAAGAAAGATGCAACGGCAAGAGCTTATATCTACAATACCATTATAGATCATTTACTACCACACATTAGAGGTCTGGAGAAAGCTGAAGACATATGGAGTGCATTGGAAGATCATTTCCAAAATACAATGAAAGCTAGGAAGGCTAGCTTATGGTCAGAGTTTACAACGTTCAAGAAAAAACAAAGTCAAAGCATTAGTGATTATGTCACTAAGATGAAAGACTTGGCGTATAGTCTTAAATCTATTGATGAAGATATCAAAGATCACAGGTTGATAGCACAAGTGCTTGCAGGACTGAGAGGAGATGAAAGGTGGAAACCTTTCGTACTCTCAGCTGAACTTTCTTTAAATCATTTTGTACCAGTTTTAAATCAATTGCTTGGACTAATGTTAACATTTGAGCAAGATTTGAAGACATATGGAGATAAAGGACATAGTTTGGCTATGTATGCAAAGAATAAGAAGAAAGGTGATAAAGGTAAAGAAAAAGATGAAGAAGAGATGTCTACTCAAGCAAATTATGCAAGAGGAAGAGGTAACATCAGAAAAAGAGGAAATACAAGAGGAAGAGGTAATCAGAAGAAGTCTTGTTGGATCTGTGGATTAAGCAATCATTTGGCTCATGATTGCTGGCATAATTCTCAAGGATCAAGTCAGAATCAGAACAATAACAGTAGAGGTAGAAGCGAAAGATATCAAAGAGGAAGACAAAGCCAAAGAGGCGGATATGTTAGAGGTGGAGCAAGAAGTTGGGGACAGAATCAGTCTCACAACACTACCTACTACAACTATGCGAATGATACGCAGAATGACAGTCATACAACGTTGATGATGAACTTGATAAGTATATCAGAGAATGAAGACCTCAAGGTATTCTATATTGACTCTGGTTGTTCAAATCATTTGTCAGGAAATATAGAATTGTTATCAGAACTTGAAGGAGGTATTTCAAATCACACAGTACAAACATGTGATAACACAAAACATAATGTAAGGTCAATTGGAAAGGTAAAGTGTAAGAATGGAGCTGACCTACTAACAAATGTTTTGTATGTTCCAACAATCCTGAAAAATCTGATCAGCGTGGGTCAGATAGTAAAAAAAGGTTTTCAAGTCAGGTTTACAAATGAAGGAGTATTTGTTGAAGATCCAGAGAATGGATACAAACAGATTGTTCATGGTAAAAAGGAAGGTAAACTTTTTACTCTTAAAGTGCAAGGGAATGTTGGTCAAGCCTTGATCACACATGGTGATGAGGTATTTACAGAGTTAGACCTCTGGCATAAGAGGTTAGGACATTTTAATGAAACAAGAATCAAAACTATGGTGGAGAAACAATCCGTGAGAGGATTACCAAATATGAAGAATCAACATATGATTCACAAGTGCGAAGCCTGTCAGATGGGAAAAGCCCATAGGTTACCATTTCAGAAGAAAGGGTACAAACACGATGGTGTGCTAGAACTCATACATACAGATGTATGGGGACCAACAAAAGAAGGCTCTATCAGTTGCTCAAGGTATTACGTTCTTTTTATTGATGATGCAACAAGATGGATAACTCTTTATGTTTTGAAAGAGAAGTCAGAAGTATTTGAAGCTTTCAGGCATTTTCATGCATATACTGAAAGACTTACAGGACAGAAACTCAAAAGACTAAGGTCTGAGGGAGGAGGAGAATATTTTTCTCGAGAGTTCAATGATTATCTGTGGAATGCAGATATCAAAAGAGAAATAACTTGCAGGTATACACCGCAACAAAATGGAGTAGCAAAAAGAAGAAATCGAACTCTAGTTGAGTTTGCAAGAGCAATGTTAAAGGAGAAGAATTGTCCAAATTATCTTTGGGCTGAGGCTGTAAATACAGCAACATATCTGGTAAATAGATTACCATGTACAACTTTAAATGGGATGACCCCTTATGAAGCTTGGTGGGGTAAGAACGGCAACACTTGATCACTGCAAAGTGTTTGGATCAGTAGCTTATGCTTATGTACCATCACAACTTAGACATAAGCTTGAACCAAAAGCTAAAAAATACGTGTTCATTGGATATGATGAAAAACAGATGGGTTATAGGTTATGGAGTCCTCTAACCAAACAGTTTATTGTTTCCAGAGATGTGACATTTGATGAAGGAAAGAGCTGGTTTACAGATAAAGAGCATAGTGTTGAAACACTTGACGAAGAGATGAGAAGAATTGAAAAAGGTAAATCACATATGCAGGTAAATGGAGATGAAAATCATATGCAGGCAAGTACATCCAGGATCGGATCAGATATGAGAAACGAAGATGGACCAAGATTTGATGAAGATGTGTAGGAAATAAATGGGTTTACAAAGTTAAGAAACTTGCAGATGGAAGGATAGCCAGATACAAAGCTAGACTGGTAGTCAAAGGCTATGCTCAGATGCATGGCATAGATTATGATGAGGCATTTAGTCCGGTGGCAAAGATGTCAACCATAAGGACATTGATTGTTGTAGAAGCATCAAAAGAATGGAAGCTAAGTCAGCTGGATATAAAGAATGCATTTTTAAATGGATATATATCAGATGAAGTCTACATGGAACAACCTGAAGGGTTTGTAAGTTCCAGTTACCCAGATCATGTTTATAGATTAAGAAGAGCACTTTATGGATTGAAGCAAGCTCCAAGAGCTTGGAATTACTGTTGGGAGAAATGGTTGGATGCACTCAGAAGATTGAGTTGATGCTGCTAATCCTGCTTTGCACCAGCCCTCTTTGACTCCAGATATACTTAGTAGACTCCTTAAGCTTCCAAATGATACCAAAATATCCTATATGTACTTTGGAAAAAGTTTGAGTAATGACTTGATCAAAACAGACAAGTTTGTAAATCACAAGGCTCAAAAACTTTTTATTTTTGTCTTGATACCTGCTCAGTCTTTCACTCAGTATGACCACTACAGTTACAATTGACAAAATTCCTTCTAGAGGTATTCTACTAGCTTAGTAAGCTTCCATTTCCAAGTGGAATGAGATAAAATGATAGACTATACTCAGATAAATCACTTTAGCAAAATTAGGGACACTCCCGACTTTTTAGGAACTCTGCAGAAAAATACCAGAGAGCAGTTCGATGACGATTTCTTGAAAATGGCTGAACCAAACTTGTTCAAACTTTGTAATCTTGTAGAATGATTTGAGCTGGTTCCAACAAGCCTTGAATCACTTGATTTGGTTCAGTAGAACTTGAGATATGCCTTGTTGAAGTTGACAGACTTGGAGTAGATGACTCAGAGAAAACCAGAGATAGTAAATGTAAAGATATGTATTAATTCACATTGATGTACATTCCCATTGACATGATAATCATTGCCAAATGGTACTCAGAGGTGTAGTCTATGAAGTAGCACTCACACACTCAATGATCACAGATGTTAGCCTCGGGAATGCTGAAGGAACACCCGCGACATTTGACTTGTAGTTTTTATAGGAGTTAAGTGAGAATTTGATTTTGAATTCAAATTCAAATCTCCTATGATCACTCCACTAAATGTAGGGAGATATTCTCTCCATTAATCAACTACCTTTTTCCACGAATCTATCAAGTAGGTGTGATTACATGAGATGCCAAGTCATATAGACTTTTACAAGGAGTAAAAATGGTAAGACTTTATAAGCATAGGTTCCTATGGTTCTAGCTTCTCATAGTGATACCCTTCAAGGGTTCCAAGCTAATCTTCCAAAGTTCCAAGCCAAGTGTGAAGGCTTGAAATGCACCAACAGCTCCCCCTCAAGCCAAGCACTTTGGCTTAAGTCTTCATCTTTAATTTTCAATCACATCCTGCAATCCAATCATAGATTTGAATCTGCATAACTTGTTTCCATCCAATGCTTTTGTGAGTAAATCTGCACATTGCATATTAGTAGACACATATGTCAATTGAATCTCTTTGCTTAGTAACTTCTCCCTCACATAGTGGTAATGAACCTCTATGTGTTTGGTTCTGGCATGATATATTGGATTAGCTGCAAGGTGAAGAGAGCTAGTGTTATCTCCAAAGATAATTGGAGGTCTAGTGTATAGACCTAACTCTGTATACAAGAGCTTTAACCAGATAGCTTCTTGAGTGGCATTGGCAAGCCCTCTATACTCTGCTTCAGTGGATGACAATGCCACTGTAGGTTGCTTCTTGGATGACCAAGAAATAGGTTTATCTCCTGCAAAACAAATGTATCCTGATGTGCTCCTCCTATCATCCTTGCATCCTGCCCAATCTGCATCTGAATATACTTTAATATCAATATCTGATGTATAAGGAAAGTACAAACCATGACTTTGAGTTCCTTTTAGGTACTTCAAGATTTTCTTAGCTGCCTCTAGATGAGGTACCCTTGGTTTGTGCATGAATTGACTTAGCACACTAACTCCATATGTTATGTCAATTCTTGTCAAGGTAGCATAATTCAAACTACCTACCATACTTTGGTATCCTGTGATGTCTTGCACTTCTTCCCCTTCATGAGCACTTAGCTTTAGGTTGACCTCCATTGGAGTAGTTGAGTCTTTAGCATCCTGCAAGCCAAACTTCTTGACCATATCCTGTATATACTTCTTTTGAGTGATATAGATACCTGAGTTGGTGTAGACTAACTCAAGACCTAAGAAGTACTTCAATAATCCAAGATCATTAATCTTGAACTCTTTCATCATCTGTCCTTTGATGTATCTAATCCCATTGACATCATTGCCTGTAATGATGATGTCATCAACATAAACACACAAGTAGATTACCTCTGTACTACTTCTCTTTATGAATAGAGAAGTGTCAGCTTTGCTCATCACAAATCCTTGGTCTTGGAGATAGGTTGTCAACCTGTAATTCCATGCTCTAGGTGCTTGCTTCAAACCATATAGAGCCTTCTTCAATTTACAAACATAGTTTACCTTCTTCGGGTCTTCATAGCCAGGTGGTTGTGACATGTAGACTTCTTCAGATATCCATCCATTCAAGAAAGCATTCTTGACATCTAATTGGTACATGTTCCAATTCTTGGATGCAGCTACACTCACCAATATTCTGATAGTTGGCATCTTAGCCACAGGAGAAAATGTCTCCTCATAATCAATGCCTTGGGTTTGTGCAAAACCCTTGGCAACCAACCTAGCTTTGTACCTGTTTATTGTTCCATCTGAATTCCTCTTTAGCTTGTAGATCCATCTGGATCCTATCACCTTCATAGAGTCCTTTTTGGGTACCAAGTCCCAAGTATCACTCTCCTTGAGAGCTTCCATTTCTTCATCCATAGCTCCTTTCCATTCTAGTTTGGTTATTGCTTCTTCATAGGTACGTGGTTCTTCATTCAACAAATCCTTTGCAAGATATACAGAATGTTTAGTTACAAGTGATGTGTCATACCCAAATCTGATAGGCTTCTTCTTTTCTCTCTGAGATCTCCTCATTGCTTGAGTTGAGGATTCTGGTGTATCCTCTAATTTCTTCATCTTCATCTTTCCTTTGGACTTCCATGCCTTGAATTCCTCAAGGTTTATTGTATCATCATCATCTGAGCTTGATTCATCTTTCTGGATTGGTTCCTCCTTGGTGAGCTTTGGGAAATCTTCTTCCATATCATAGGGTAGACTAATCTTCCTGCATTCATTCTCATACCATGAGTCATTCTCATCAAAGATGACATCTCTGCTTACCTTGAAGCCTTTGTTTGTTGAGTTGTAGAATCTGTATCCTTTTTGGTTCAAATCATAACCAATGAAGATACATTTTTCAGCTTTAGGATCTAGCTTTCCCCTTACTTGTGAGGGAATATGCACATATGCTACACAACCAAAGATTTTACAATGATCCAGAGAAGGTCTCTTACCATGCCAAGCTTCATATGGTGTCATGCCATCAATTGATTTGGATGGCAACCTATTGATGAGATAGGTGGCAGTAGATACACTCTCTGCCCAAAGATAATTTGGTAGCTTCTTTTCATTAAGCATAGACCTAGCTGTTTCTACAATGAGTCTATTCCTTCTTTCAGCTACCCCATTTTGTTCAGGTGAGTACCTTGTAGTTATCTCCCTTTTTATGCCTCTTTCCTGCAAGAAATCTTCAAACTCATTTGAGAAGTATTCTCCTCCTCCATCTGACCTTAGCCTCTTCAAGCTTCTTCTTGTTTGGTTTTCAACAAGTGCAAGATACCTCTTGAAACAATTAAACACTTCATCTTTATGCTTCATAAAGTATAAGATAGTCCACCTGCTATAGTCATCAATGAAGGACACATAGTACCTTGATCCTGAAATGGAAGGGTCCTTGCTAGGTCCCCAAACATCTGTGTGTACCAAGTCTAGGTAGTCTTCATGCATGAAACCTTTCCTTGAATAGGGCAACCTGTGAGACTTACCAAACTGACATGCTCCACACTTGTAAATCATATGTTGCTTGGACACATTTGGTATCCCAAGCACACATTGATCCCTGCACATTTGCTTTAGGGTTCTTTCACCTATGTGACCTAACCTCTTGTGCCATATTTCTAACTCTGAAAGTGTTTGATCCTTGTAATTATATAAAGAAATGTTCTTGGTGTCTTCTAGCTCAAAAGTAAACAATCTACCTGATTTCTCCCCCTTGGCAATTCTTTTGAAACCATGTCTTGGGTCCTCCACATATGCTCCATGTTGAGTGAATCTGACCTGCAAACCTTTTTCCACAATCTGACCAACACTCATTAGATTCTTGGTGATGGTTGGTACATAGAGTACCCTGCTCAATAGATTCTGGTTACCATCACATGTCTTTACATTTCCAATCTTTATAACAGAGTGTTTAGTATCATCACCTGTTTGTACCTGATGTTTCCCCTTGGGTTCTTCCAAATCAGAGAGTAGTGCCACATTGCCAGCTACATGGTTAGAACATCCTGAGTCAATATAAAACAAGTGATCATCATTTGTACCTGCCTTGGAGGTCATATTCATGATCAATAGGGAGTCATCTTGCTCCTCTGTGTAGTTGTTGTAATCCCTTCTATTTCTGAATCCACTTTGATAATTACCATTGTGGTTGTTGTTGTAATTGTTGTTGTATTGATTGTTGTATCCATTGTAGCTTTGGTGTTGGTTGAACCTGCCTCTCCCTTGAGAGTATCCACCTCTTTGATAGCCTCTTCCTCTCTGATTCTTGTAGTTCTTGTAGCATTCATCTGTGGTATGATTGGACAATCCACAAATGTTGCATGGTGATGAGTTGTAGGGTCTCCCCCTACCTGACTTACCTCCTCTGCCTCTTCCTCTTGAGGATCTACCTCTCCCTGCATAGTTTGCTTGGGAGGTAGAGCCTTCTTCATCAGCCTTCTTACTTTTACCTTTATCTTTAACCTTCTTATCAGTATATAGAGCAGAGGGGTTGTTACCTTTTGATTGATCTCCTACCTTTGTAAACTTTGCTTCATGTGTGAAAAGTTGGCCCATAAGTGTTGTGAGATCTGGGGTATGCATATCCATGTAGAGATCCATTGCAGTGGTGAAGCTTTCCCACTTATCATCTGCCTTAAGTCCATTTGTTACTTGTCTGACTATTTGTTCCTCTTCAATATCCTCTCCAATGCTTGCTAATTGGTCTGCCACATCTTTAATCTTGGTCACATACTCTGAGACTGATTGCTTGGGCTGCTTCCTAAGGGTTGTGAATTCAATCCATAGTTGATTCTTTCTGGCCCTTGTGTTGGAAGAGAAATATGTTGACAGAGTTTCCCAAGTCTCTTGGGAAGTCTTACAATTCCTTACATGAGGTAAAAGGAAATCAGATATAGAGTTAAGAAGGTAAGACCTTGCCAAAGCATCCTTTGCACACCATTGGTTGAGTCTCTCATGTTCATCCTTGGTGGGTAGTCCTCTAGCTTTGAATGAGGGCAATTCCTCATCTCTTGATATTTATCCAAATAAGCTTCTTCCTTGTAGATAGGTCTTCATCCTTAGAGACCAAGCTTGGTAATTGTTCCTGTCCAATTTTTCAATGAATGAAGGAAAACCATCTCCCATGTTTACCTTATTTGCTCTGATACCACTGTTGGGAGAAATGGTTGGATGCACTCACAAGATTGAGTTGATGCTGCTAATCTTGCTTTGCACCAGCCCTCTTTGACTCCAAATATACTTAGTAGACTCCTTAAGCTTCCAAATGATACCAAAATATGCTATATGTACTTTGGAAAAAGTTTGAGTAATGACTTGTTCAAAACAGACAAGTTTGTAAATCACAAGGCTCAAAAACTTTCTATTTTTGTCTTGATACCTGCTCAGTCTTTCACTCAGTATGACCACTACAGTTACAATTGACAAAATTCCTTCTAGAGGTATTCTACTAGCTTAGTAAGCTTCCATTTCCAAGTGGAATGAGATAAAATGATAGACTATACTCAGAGAAATCACTTTAGCAAAATTAGGGACACTCCCAACTTTTTAGGAACTCTGCAGAAAAATACCAGAGAGCAGTTCGATGACGATTTCTTGAAAATTGCTGAACCAAACTTCTTCAAACTTTGTAGTCTTGTAGAATGCTTTGAGCTGGTTCCAACAAGCCTTGAATCACTTGATTTGGTTCAGTAGATCTTGAGATATGCCTTGTTGATGTTGACAGACTTGGAGTAGATGACTCAGAGAAAACCAGAGATAGTAAATGTAAAGATATGTATTAATTCACATTGATGTACATTCCCATTGACATGATAATCATTGCCAAATGGTACTCAGAGGTGTAGTCTATGAAGTAGCACTCACACACTCAATGATCACAGATGTTAGCCTCGGGAATGGTGAAGGAACACCCGCGACATTTGACTTGTAGTTTTTATAGGAGTTAAGTGAGAATTTGATTTTGAATTCAAATTCAAATCTCCTATGATCACTCCACTAAATGTAGGGAGATATTCTCTCCATTAATCAACTACCTTTTTCCACGAATCTATCAAGTAGGTGTGATTACATGAGATGCCAAGTCATATAGACTTTTACAAGGAGTAAAAATGGTAAGACTTTATAAGCATAGGTTCCTATGGTTCTAGCTTCTCATAGTGATACCCTTCAAGGGTTCCAAGCTAATCTTCCAAAGTTCCAATCCAAGTGTGAAGGCTTGAAATGCACCAACAATTGCAGACTTGTGAAGTATCTCAATGACCTTGGATACTAAAGCTCAAAGGTTGATGCAAGTCTACTAGTTAAGAGAATAGATGAAGGTATGATCTACATTTGTATTTGTGTAGATGACATTATCATCACAGGTACCTCAGATGAAGGAATCAAGGAGGTAAAGAGATTGCTTGAAAAAGAGTTCAAGATCAGTGACCTAGGAAAGTTATCATACTTTCTTGGAATGGAAGTCACATATACAAATCATGGTGTATATGTTTCGCAAGAAAGGTATCTCCTAAACTTACTGAAGAAGTTTAACATGGAGAATTGCAGAGAAGCTTCAACACCGCTTGAAGTAAATCATAAACTCAGCAAATATGATGGTGCAGAGTTTAAAGATATGAGAAAGTATCAATCTTTAGTGGGAAGTTTGATTTATGCTACGCTAACAAGAGCAGACCTTAGTTATGCAGTGGGAGTTCTCTCACAGTTTATGCATTGTCCAACAGATCAACATTGGGTTGCAAGACAAAGAGTTCTTAGATATATCAAAAGAACTATAAAGGAAGGATTATATTATCCTTTTACATCAGATATAAAGCTGAGAGCATACAGTGACTCAGATTGGGCAAGAAGTCAAGATGACAGAAGGTCAACACATGGGTATATGATATACCTAGGAGATAAGCTTGTAAGCTGGTGTTCAAAGAAGCAACATATAGTGGCTTTATCGTCAACAGAAGCAGAATATAAAGGACTTGTGGAAGCAGCTAACGAAGTGATATGGATGCAGACCTTGTTCAAAAGCATGGGTATTGATCAAGGTACACCTATCATACATGGAGATAATATGAGCTCATTATATCTTGCAGCAAATCCAGTATTTCATGCAAGAACAAAGCACATAGAGATTCAATATCATTTCCTGAGGGAAAAGGTAATGGAAAAAGAGATTGAAATAGTATACACATCTACAAAAGATCAGATTGCAAATATTCTGACAAAGAGCTTAGATGGAGTAAAGATAAGCAGATTCAAAGAAATGGCAGGTATAAAAGAAAAGAAGAATATATGAAAGATCAGAGAATGCAAATTAGTGATTGAGGGGGAGTTGTTGAAGAATCACTCACAAATTTGACATACAGACATAAAGATGAAGAAAGACAAAGAGAAGCAGAAACAAAGCATTCAGAAAATCAAGCCTTAGTGAAGGGACAAATTCACGCTTGTAATATACAGCGTAGAAACTTCTAGAATTACGAGTTTTGAATCTCAAAACAAAATGTATATATATGAGGTAGAAGATCATAATAAGAAAGTGAAGAAGAGAGCTACCGGAGAGCTACCAGAGATTGGTGCAATAGAACCGGAATAGAATAGCACATATAGAAACTGAGGACAGTGATATAGAAGACACCAAAGATTGTGTATGTAGAGATGAATAATAGAACCTGAACTGTAAGGTATTCATCTGAGAGAGATAGTAAGGAATAACTACTCAAAGTAGGAGAGTCTTCAATAGCCATGAGCAAAGTGAGGCCAATCTATTTTGTATACATCTTCTCTAATAGAAAACACATGTTCATGTGGAAGTTTGAGCGCATTCTTTGTATGTGAAGAAATTTGAGCAATTTCATGTTACTGTGAAAGTTAGTTAACAGATACAGTTTTCTCAGTAAATATTTTTAGATACTTCTGAGAGTTAGATCTCACAACATAGTGTAAAGTTTTTCATGAGAGATAGCTCATCTTGAAGCTAGGAGTCTAAACTACAAACTGAACAAAAGAGTTTTGTGAAATGGGATATGTACACAGTACAAAGTCTGACCGTAAAGGCATCCAAAACTAGCGAAGATTTTTCTTCAAAGTTCAAAAAGAGTTCATTCAGTGAAGGAAGCTCAGGTATTACTTCCTTACTTCAATTATAAACATTTGAAGTAATCACAAACATAATTGCAGTTGATTCCGGTAAGATTACGGTGACATTCCGGTGACATTCCGTTGATAGTCCGGTGATATTCCGGTGAATTTAAAACACAGTTGTAAAGTTTTCAGTTTTAGGAAGTTTGCTAAGATATTGATGATTATAGAGGTGTTCTAATATCACTCTAGCTTAGTTCTAGTTGAGGCGTGGCAATTTTCCGCAGTCTTGTTAGTGAACAAGCTTTTGCTGCGACATCACATAACCTCAACAACATATACACATGCACACACACATGCACATGCCTACGTATACACATATACATGCACATACACACATATACACATAGAGTTACACATATACATGCACATACATATACACACATATACACATGCACATGCACATACTCATACACACATATACACTTACACATGCACATGCACATACATACATATACACACACATACACATGCACATACATACATATACACACACATACATATACACTTAGGTACACACATATGAATGAGTTATATAATTAAAGTATTAAAACACATATACACATGCACACACACATGCACACACACATGCACATACCTACATATACACATATACATGCACATACACACATATACACATAGAGTTACACATATACATGCACATACATGTACAACCACATACACATGCACGTGCACATACTCATACACACATATACACTTACACATGCACATGCACATACATACATATACACACACATACACATGCACATACATACATATACACACACATACATATAGACTTAGGTACACACATATGAATGAATTATATAATTAAAGTATTAAAACACATATACACATGCACACACACATGCACATACCTACATATACACATATACATGCACATACACACATATACACATAGAGTTACACATATACATGCACATACATATACACACACATACACATGCACATGCACATACTCATACACACATATACACTTACACATGCACATGCACATACATACATATACACACACATACACATGCACATACATACATATACACACACATACATATACACTTAGGTACACACATATGAATGAATTATATAATTAAAGTATTAAAACATATGCTTAATATAAACAATAATAACAATCAATAGAAAAAAACTCTTCATTACTTAATACCATACGCACAATTCAAAACATAACTGAAATGAAAAATATATAGATAATATATATATATATATATATATATATATATATATATATATATATATATATATATATATATATATATATCAATGTAAATACATATAATCCAATGTCATAATCAACTAAAATCCTAATCATCATCATCATGGTCATCATCATCAGCAGTAGTATCATGATAATCCTGATCTTCCTCATCCTCATCGTCATGATCACCTTGTGACGATCGAGATCATCCCTCCTGTGTCTGTCTCTCCACCTCATCCATATTTGTCTCTCCATACTACTCTTGTATTACATATAACAAACATAAATAAATAAAACAATTAAACCATTCATAAATATAAACTATTAATTTGTGTACCTTCTGCTGAGGAAATGACTCCTGAAGACGTAGCTATCTACAAAAAAACTGCCACGTCTCAGGTGCTATGTTAGGTCCCCTCTTATTTTTTTCCACCATACAATATCTCTAGTTAATTTAATCTCAAACAGAAAAAAAATCAGAATACATACACATATATACACACACATACACATACACATACACATACACATACCCACATACACATATACATGCAAACATATACGCATACATATATGTATACATATACATATATACATACATATAACATAAACACACATATACATATCCACATATATGCGTACACACACATGCATGCATATACACTCATTCATACAAAATACATGCATTTATCCGACAATAATGTGTCGTTGTGTATATGTGAATATGTGTGTATGTGTAAATGTGTATATGTGAATATGTGTGTATGTGTAAATATGTATATGTGAATTTTGTGTATGTAGATAATCAAATTATTAATATCAAATACCATTATTTGTAGATTCTAATCAATCAGATGGAACGCCACCACCATCTCCTCATCGTGCAATGACTATATACTGTAAGTATATCAAACATTTAAGTTTAAATATATTTGATGGATACATAACTTATATTTTTTTTTTCTTATTATGTGCAGATTTTGATCAATTAGAGGGTACTCCACCACCTCCTACCCATGCAACGACTTCACATGTGTCCTACGATAGGAATTGTGATGAATTTTACTATCAAGAGCATATTATATGTTGGTGTAACTCTTGTTATGGCACGTATCGAAGACCACGATTGGAATGTATTGAACATGAGGCAGAGTATGGTACTTTTGAGCGTGCACCATCACCTGGTCAATGTGATAATGCTTGGGTATGTATTTTCTATATATATTAATGTCATTATTTTATTTAAAAAACATATACAAAACAAATTATTGTTGATATACAGGAATACTTGCTCGATGATGATGATGATGATAATTTTTCTCATAATGTTAATATACCTCGTACATGTCATGGACTTGATGTTCATCAAATACAAGCAGAGGTTTCTAGAAATCCTCTACCTCCTAGTTTAGAGACTGAAACGGCTGGAGATTATCCATTGCAAGCTCGTGATCATTCTTTAGTACAAACATATGATAGAAGAAGATATGGAGGATGGAATAGAGGACCACTTCCTTTAGATGGAGAGGTTTTCAACTTTTGGGGTAATTGCTATATGATTGCTCCATCCACTATTACTAATGTTGGTCGTGGTCTCTTTATTGTAGAGGATTTGTATGTGCATCCGAACTCTGAACTCACTCTTATGTCATTTAGTTGTCCTATATATGGATGGGGAGATTGGCATCGACTTTCACGTTATGTTCAAATCATGAGTACTTACGGAATATGCTTGAACGCAGCATCCCTTAATAGTAGAAGGATTTTACATGCAAAAAATGAAAGATTATGTATTGATGGAAGACCTTACACACATGGAAATATAGGATGTTTAATAAATAGTAGTCGAGGGTTACATAATAGTTCAAGGACTAATTGCACATTTGAGGAGCGTGAAAATAGTCATGAATCACCATACATGAGTAGAGATGTATCAAGATACATAGTTGTCAATGCTATTACTATATTACATGCCAGTGATGAACTATTGGTGAATTATGGATGGCGTAGACCTCCAAGAGCACCTTTTATCTAGAGAAAATAAAATTTTTCTACCCATATTTAATAAGTTATATACTTAATTTTATATTTAAAGTTTACTTTTTATTCATTTACGGAATACTAATGAATTTTATTTATATGTGTAGATTCCAATGTATGATGTTGATGATATTCCTCCAGAGCATTCACAATTACCAGTAAGACCTCATTTATCAGAAGCTTCCATGAGGAGGCTACACAAAAGTAATCTTGTGGAATATGCAAAGTTGAAAGATCTATATTCAAAAGACGATAATGTACAAGATTTGTGTGACAATGATGAAGATGATGGCATGGCAGATTTTATTGAGGATTGGTATCAAAATGACAGTGAGAGCATTGATATTTCTAAAAATGAGAAATATCTTCGAGAGGAATGTCTAAAGCATGTATATGAAGGAAGTCGTTTGACACAACTAAGTGCGAGCTTACTTATTCTCAATCTTCAAAATCATTTTGGATGGAGTAATGTATTTGTTTCGACACTATTAAGGTATAATTTTCAATTTTCTATCTCTTTATATATATATGCATAAATATATATATATATATATATATATATATATATATATATATATATATATATATATATATATATATATATATATATATATATATATATATATATATATATATATATAAATACATGCATATATAAACATACACATAATAGACATGAATGCATACACACATATAAACATACACTCACATGTTGGTGTAATTCACAAGCCTACACATTTGGCTTGATGTATACATTGAAGTCCATACACATATGGAGAAGCATAGGAACTATTGCTAGTAGTTAATTACTACTTTACCTCTTTGTAAAAGTCAAATTGACTTGGAATCTTTGTAAACACCTACCAAAAGCGATTCGTGGAAAATTGGTTAGCTTTGATTGATGGAATATCTCCTAGGATATAGGAGCTTGATCATAGGGAGCCTAAAGTTTGAATTTGAATTCAAATTTTTACTCAATCACTATAAAAGTGTTCATAGAAAAGTCGCGGGGAAGACTCATCATTCTCGAGCTCATTACTGTCAATTCTAAGTATGTGTGAGGCCTACACTTTAGCCCACACCTATCCACACCATTAGGCAATGATCTTCATGCCAATGGGATTGTATACAAGTGTTCATTAATACATACATTTACATTGTTCATCTCTGAGTACTCTGTCATACTACTTGAAAGTCTGTCAACTTGTGGAGTGCATATCTCAGTCATTTGTTCAGAAAATTCAATGATCTAAAGCTTGTTGGATTCAGCTTGAAGTTATCTACATGCTCTCAAAACTTCAGGAGATTCTATTCAGCCATTTCAGAGAAATACGCGTCGAGTTGATCACTGGTCAAAGTCTACAACAGTCCTAAAAAATCGGGAGTATAGCTTTACTTGCTAAATTGATTTCTCTTAGCATAAATTATCTTTTTACATCATTCCACTTGGAATAGTTAGCTTGCTAAGCTAATTAGATACCCCTATAAGGAATTTTTCCAATTCCTACTGTGCTGGTCATACTGAGCAAAAGATCCAGCAGGTGTCAAGACATAAATAGAAGGTTTTCTTGAGATCTTGAGATTCAAAGTTATCTGTTTTGTCTCAATCTTTACATACATCATTTCCAAAGTACATAGGCCATTTTATGGTGTCATTGGAAAGCTAAGAAAGTCTACTTATCAACTCTAAAGTATCAGAGGGCTGGTACAAAGCAGGACTTGGCAGTACCTACTCAATCTCTTGGAGCATCCAGCCATCTTTCCCAGCAGTGGTATCAGAGCAAACTAAAGTAAAATGGGAGATGGTTTTCCTTCATTTATTGATAAATTGGACAGAAACAACTATCACGCATGGTCTCTAAGGATGAAGAACTACCTACAAGGAAGGAGTCTTTATGGATACATCTCAGGAGATGAGGAATTGCCCTCATTCAAAACAAGAGGATTACCAACAAAGGAAGAACATGAAAAGCTCAACACATGGTGTGCTAAGGATGCATTGGCAAGGTCTTATTTACTCAACTCCATCTCTGATTTTCTTTTGCCACATATTAGAAATTGTAAGACATCCCAAGAGACTTGGGAAACCTTGTCATCATATTTTTCTTCCAACACAAGGGCTAGAAAAAATCAGTTGTGGATTGAATTCACCACATTAAGGAAGCAACCTAAGCAAGCTATTTTAGAGTTTGTGACCAAGATTAAAGATGTAGCAGATAAATTAGCAAGCATAGGAGAAGAGATTGAAGAAGAATAGATTTTGAAGCAAGTAATCAATGGAATCAAAGCTAATGACAAATGGGAAAGCTTCACCACTGCCATGGACATGCAAATTCCAGATCTTACAACTCTCATGGGACAATTGTTCACTCATGAAGCAAAGCTCAACAAGAATGGAGACACATCCAAAGGTAATAACTCTTCTGCCCTATATACAGATAAAAAGTCTAAAGATAAAGGCAAGAGTAAGAAAGTGGAAGATGAAGGCTCTACCTCCCAAGCCAACTATGCAGGGAGAGGTAGATCATCAAGAGGAAGGGGCAGAGGAGGTAAGCAAGGTAGGGGGAGATCCTATAACTCCTCACCATGCAACATTTGTGGTTTATCAAATCATACTACAGATGAGTGTTTCAGGAATTACAAAAATCAGAGAGGAAGAGGATACCAAAGAGGTGGACACTCACAGTCAAGAGGTAGATTCAACCATCACCAAGGTTACAACAACAATTACAACGACAATTACAACAACAATTACAATCAACAACTACAATGGCAACTACCAAGGAGGTTTCAAATCCACAAAGGACTACAACAACTACACAGAGGAGCAAGATGACTCTCTTTTGATCATGAACATGACTTCAAAATCAGGTACAAATGATGACCACCTATTCTACATTGACTCAGGATGCTCAAATCATGTAGCTGGCAATGAAGCACTACTCTCTAATCTTGAGGAACCAAAAGGTAAGCATCAAGTACAAACAGGTGATGACACCAAGCACTCTGTAGTTAAAGTTGGAAATGTTAAAACTTGTGATGGAAATCAGAACTTGTTGAGCAGGGTACTCTATGTACCAACCATTACCAAAAATTTGGTAAGTGTTGGACAGATTGTGGAGAAAGGTTTGCAGGTTAGATTCAACCAATATGGAGCATTTGTGGAGGATCCAAGGCATGGGTTCAAGAGAATAGCAAAAGGAGAAAAATCAGGTAGACTTTTCACTTTTGAGCTAGAAGACACAAAGAATATTGCACTATACAGTTATAAAGATCAAACACTTTCAGAGCTTAAGATTTGGAACAAAATATTAGGGCATGTAGGAGAAAGAACCTTGAAGCAAATATGCAAGGACCGATTTGTGCTTGGAATACCCAATGTATCCAAGCAACATATGATCTATAAGTGTGGTGCTTGTCAATTTCGGAAGTCTCACAGGTTACCCTTCTCAAGGAAAGGTTACATGCATGAAGACTACCTAGAGCTTGTCCATACAGATGTATGGGGACCAAGCAAAGACCCCTCAGTCTCAGGATCAAGGTACTATGTATCTTTTATTGATGATTATAGCAAGTGGACTGTATTGTACTTCATGAAGCATAAGGATGAGGTGTTTAATTGTTTTAAAAAATATCTTGCACTTGTTGAAAATCAGACAGGGAAGAATTTGAAGAAGCTAAGGTCAGATGGAGGAGGTGAGTACTTCTCTAATGAGTTTGAAAACTTCTTGTAGGATAGAGGCATTAAAAGAGAAATCACCACAAGGTATACTCCTGAACAGAATGGGGAAGCTGAGAGAAGAAATAGGCTGATTGTTAAAACAACTAGGTCTATGTTGAATGAAAAAAAGTTACCTAACTATCTATGGGCAGAGAGTGTTTCTACTGCTACTTATCTCATAAACAGGTTACCATCAAAGTCACTTGATGGGATGAAACCTTATGAAGCATGGCATGGTAAGAGACCCTCACTAGACCATTGCAGGATATTTGGATGTGTAGCATATGTACACATTCCTTCTCAAATAAGAGGTAAACCAGACCCTAAGGCTAAAAAGTGCATCTTTATTGGATATGACCTAAATCAGAAAGGATACAGATTTTATAACCCCTCCAATAAGGGATTCATGGTTAGTAGAGATGTTATCTTTGATGAAAATGATTCTTGGTATGAGAATGAATGCAGGAAGGTTAAACTACCCTATGACTTGGAAGAGGAGTTTCCAAGTCTTGCTAAGGAGGAACCTACTCAGAGTGAAGACACAAGTTCAGATGATGAAGAAACTATCAACCTTGAAGAGTTCAAGGCATGGAAGTCCAAGGGCAAAATGAAGATGAAGAAGCTTGAAGACATACCTGAATCCTCAACTCAATCAATTAGAAGATCACAAAGAGAAAGCAAAAAACCTATCAGATATGGGTATGATACATTTCTTGTTACTAAAGACTTTGTTTATCTTGCCAAAGATTTGTCAATTGAAGAACCAGGATCATATGAAGAAGCCATAACCAAGACAGAATGGAAAGAAGCTATGGATGAGGAGATTGAAGCACTCAAGGAAAGTGGCACATGGGAACTAGTACCTAAGAAGGACTCCATGAAGGTAATAGGGAGATGGATCTATAAACTTAAAAGAAATTCTGATGGGTCAATTAATAGGTACAAAGCCAGATTGGTAGCCAAGGGTTTTGCACAAACCCAAGGCATTGATTATGAAGAGACATTCTCACCTGTGACCAAGATGCCAACTATCAGAGTGTTGGTAAGTGTGGCTGCATCACAAAATTGGAATATGTACCAATTAGATGTCAAGAATGCTTTCTTGAATGGATGGATTTCAGAGGAAGCATATATGTCACAACCTCTTGGCTATGAGGACCCAAAAAAGGTATCATATGTGTGCAAATTGAATAAAGCTTTATATGGATTGAAGTAGGCACCTAGGGCATGGAATCACAGATTAACCACTTATCTTCAAGACCAAGGGTTTGTCATGAGCAAGGTAGATACTTCTCTATTCATCAAGAGAAGTAATTTAGAGGTAATATACCTTTGTGTTTATGTTGATGATATCATACTTACAAGTAATAATGTCAATGGAATCAGACAAATCAAGAGCCAGATGATGAAGGAGTTCAAGGTCAATGATCTTGGTCTATTGAAGTATTTTCTTGGGCATGAGTTAGTTTATACTAACTCTGGAATATACATTACTCAGAAAAAATACGTACAGGATATGTTGAAGAAATTTCATTTGCAGGATGCCAGAATCTTGAAGTATCTCAAGGGTACACAAAATCATGGTTTGTATTTTCCTTACACTTCAGACATTGATATCAAGATCTATTCAGATGCAGATTGGGCAGGATGCAAGGATGATAGGAGGAGCACTTCTGGATACATTTCTTTTGCAGGTGATAAGCCAATATCATGGTCTTCCAAGAAGCAACCTACTGTTGCTTTGTCTTCTACAGAAGCAGAGTATAGAGGACTGGCTAATGCCACACAAGAAGCCATATGGATCAAGCTTTTGTATACAGAATTGGGTTTATATACTAGGTCATCAATAATCTTTGGAGATAATACAAGCTCACTTCATCTTGCAGATAATCCTATCTATCATGCTTGGACCAAGCATATAGAATTCCATTACCATTATGTGAGAGAGAAGTTGTTAAGCAAGGACATTCAATTAACCTATGTATCAACCAACATGCAATGTGCAGATTTGTTGACTAAAGCTTTGGATGGAACCAAACTTTGCAGGTTCAAAGCAAATATTGGATTGGAGGATATACATGAAGATTGAAGATGAAGACCAAGCCAAAATGTTTGGCTTGAGGGGGAGCTCTGGTGTAATTCACAAGCCTACACATTTGGCTTGATGGATACATTGAAGTCCATACACATATGGAGAAGCATAGGAACTATTGCTAGTAGTTAATTACTACTTTACCTCTTTGTAAAAGTCAAATTGACTTGGAATCTTTGTAAACACCTACCAAAAGGATATAGGAGCTTGATCATAGGGAGCCAAAAGTTTGAATTTGAATTCAAATTTTTACTCAATCACTATAAAAGTGTTCATAGAAAAGTCACGGGTAAGACTTATCATTCCTGAGCTCATTACTATCAATTCTGAGAATGTGTGAGGCCTACACTCTAGCCCACACCTATCCACACCATTAGGCAATGATCTTCATGCCAATGGGATTGTATACAAGTGTTCATTAATACATACATTTACATTGTTCATCTCTGAGTACTCTGACATACTACTTGAAAGTCAACTTGTGGAGTGCATATCTCAGTCATTTCTTCAGCAAATTCAATGATCTAAAGCTTGTTGGATTTAGCTTGAAGTTATCTACATGCTATCAAAATTTGAGGAGATTCTATTCAACCATTTCAGAGAAATACGTGTCGAGGTGATCACTGGTCAAAGTCTGCAACAGTCCTAAAAAATCGGGAGTATAGCTTTACTTGCTAAATTGATTTCTCTTAGCATAGTTTATCTTTTTACATCATTCCACTTGGAATAGTTAGCTTGCTAAGCTAATTAGATACCCCTAAAAGGAATTTTGCCAGTTCCTACTGTGCTGGTCATACTGAGCAAAAGATCGAGCAGGTGTCAAGACATAAATAGAAGGTTTTCTTGAGATCTTGAGATTCAAAGTTATCTGTTTTGTCTCAATCTTTACATACATCATTTCCAAAGTACATAGGCCATTTTATGGTGTCATTGGGAAGATAAGGTCTACTTATCAACTCTAAAGCATCAGAGGACTGGTACAAAGCAGGACTTGGTAGGACCTACTCAATCTCTTGGAGCATCCATCCATCTTTCCCAACAACACATATAAACATACACACACATATACACACATTTTGAAGGATGGAAAAATAATTTTAAAGGATGGGGAACAAAAAGTGTCCATTCAATGCAGGTTTTTATTCTTACTTTAGATAAGGTAAGAACAAGAACTTGAATTGAATGGACACTTTTTGTCCGCACATCTTTTAAAACAGTTAATGCATCTTTCAAAATATTCGCGAAAAATTTGATTGTTTGGATGGCATGATACGATTGTTTGTTTTGGAGGATATGAAGTATGTACCTTCATTGAATGATTTGTCGATTCTATCATATGTTCAGTTTGAAAGTGTGAGAAGCGGATTTATAATTGCCATTCAAAGAATTTGGCACTGTTTATAGGCCATACGATGGTGACCTGGATGAATCGCATGCACAAAGGTTACTCAAGATAGAGCAACTTGATTATAATGGACTAGTGCTAGCAGGATTCTTGGGGTATGCATTAAACCTCTTGCATATCAATGATGAGCATCTGAACTTTAGGATACAAAGTGGAAATCATGGTGGCTTGAGAGGATCACTTTTATACAGCTTGTTCAAAGAACTTCAGGTTTTTACCAAGTCAAAATATTCTTCCTACCTCACATGATGAAATGAAGAAGATAATCAACGATCTTGGTATAGATTATCAATGTATACATGCATGTCCTAACGATTGTATTTTATATAGAGGTGAATATGTAGACTCTTTGACATGTCCCAAATGTCAATCTCCTTGATATAAGGGCGAAGAAAGTAAAATATTGATTTTACATGGCCTGAATTTGCACAAAATCCACAGAAACTAAAGTTAGGAGTTGCATTAGATGGGGTTAATCCATTCTCCATGAAATCTAGTAAATGGTCAACATGGCCAGTAGTAGTCATAAACTACAATCTTCCACCATATCTTAGCATTAAAAAGGAACATTTAATGCTTTCACTTTCAATCCCAGGCAAAAGACAAGTTAAAGATATGAATATATATCTTGCTCCTCTCATTGACGATCTCCAAGAGTTATGGAGAGGTATTAATGCCATTGATGTATCAAAAAGCATTAATGAAAGACATATTACGGTTCCTGGTATTGTGGCTTGGACCATTCATGATTTTCCAGGATATGGTGTTTGTTCAGGTATTGATGTAATTTTTTTATTCAATATGAATGTAAATAAATATGATTTAATCTAATTATATTTTTATCATTTTCATGATGCAGGAATATCTACTAAGGGTTATAAAGCTTGTCCATATTGTGGTGATTGGTTGAGATCAATCTATAGTAAGAATCTCAACAAAAATATTTATCTTTGACATCGACGATTCTTGCCTGATGATCATCCATTAAGATCTAAAAGAGAAGCGATACATTTTAATGGAAAGCTTGAAATAGGTCAGTATCCAAAACGTATGACGCCTATGGATTGGTATAAAAAATGGATAGATGGACCTCTGATAGATCCAGAATCAGAAATCTTCAGTGATGATTCAGATAACGAGTATGTGAAGAGAGGTAAAGGAAAATTGGCACACGCAGAGAACATATCAATATGGTATTCTTTGGAGTATTGGAAAGAGTTAAAAGTATGTCATCTTCTTGATCCTATGCATATATTCAAAAATATTAGTTATTCACTATGGCAGCATCTTCTTGGACTAAAAGATACCACAGCATCAAGGAATGATTTGAAAGATCAAAAATCCAAACCAAAGTTATGGCCAGTTTTTGATAAACATCGACAAGAAACGACTTATGCACCTGCTCCTTGGGTACTTACAACAAAAGAGATACAGACTATCAACAATAGAATTCAATTGATTAAGACTCCTACAGGATATGGAGCATCTTTTCAAAACATGTTTACTATGGATGATAAGAGCTTATCTGGGTTAAAGATCCATGACTGGCATAACTTTTTGAAACATATTTTACCTTTGGTTATCGATGGATGTACAACGAAAGGAGTACGAGATGTGATCTATCGTCTTGGATCACTTATAAGGTAATTATGATACTTTTATATTTAATATGTATGAATATTGGATATCTTTTATTTTTTAATTAACTTCTTTATAATTGTTTTTATGATATGTATAGCTGGATTACATCCAAAGAGATTGACAAAAACTCGATCCCACAAAAAAAACGTGAATACAAAGAGCTATTATGCTTGATGGAGAAAGAACTTCCTACTTCATTTTTTGATATTCAGGTTCATTTATTAGTCCATCTTGTAGATGAAATAGAGATTGCAGGTGTTGTCAACACTCGATGGACGTTTTGGGTCGAGCGATTTATGGGAATATTAAAAGGTTATGTGCGACAAAGAGAGAAACCAGAAGGATCCATGGCAAAGGGTTGGATGCTTGAAGAGTGCATGTATTACGTTAGTGAGTACCTTGAAAGAGTTCATGAAGAAGCTCCACGTGCATGGACCAACGAGTCTTCTTCAAAAATAATAGATGACGTATTATCAGGTAAGGGAGTTCCATTCTTATTTACATTTCAAGAAAACAATGATGTTTCTACTTTTGTAGCATATAATAGTGAATGCATGCAAGCATTCCTTAGCGAGTACGAGGAACTTCAAAATCTCCGAACTAAAAAGCGAAAAAACAAAAGATATAGACGTAATCTCGATAATAATGAGATTACATATATATCTTCTTTCACAGATTGGCTATATAGTCGTTTGCAATGCGCCAATGCAAATAATGAAGAAATCTCAGATGAGCAAAGAGAGTTAATGATAGGTTGTGAACGAAAGGTAATTTTTTTTTTCATATATGTATATTAGTTTCTATTTACTGATCGAATTTATTTTGCAGGCTCGAATGTTCACTAATATGTGGCCTTTTGGACAACATATTAGAATCAAAGCCATTGATTCTTTACGTAAAACAGAGGATTCTAGTATTGTTGCTTCTTTCAAGCAACTATCACGTGCTAGCTCAAAAGACACGAACCTTATACATAGCGAGCTTGGTTACGTAGAAACTATTGTTGGTATCTACGAAATTTCATTTCGTACATTCAAACAGGTAGAAAAAAGTTTATATTTTTTATGATAGAGTTAGCTATTTTTTTAAGCACCTAATAATGGGTTTTTGTTGTTATATATTTTTATAGGTCATTTTGAAGGTTGACTGGTTTCGAGCCGAGTATAAAGGTAGTAGTTCCACATTAAGAAAGGAATTATCTGGGTTTTGGGAAATTGATTCTTCCAAGGTAATGCGATCTACTAAAGAACCATATATTCTTCCTATGCATATTGAACAAACATTTTTTTATAAAAACCCAGATGCTCATCCTTGGTGGCAAGTCATTCATGTGCAACCTAGAGGTAGGTCATTGTTTGAACATTTTATTGTTAGAGAGATCGAAGAAAGTCCTCTTGATGATTCAGCATCAGATACTGATACATCAACATCTGAAAGAGAAATTAGAATCATTATAAGTGATAATGATACTAATCTTTTTTATGAATAGGATAATTTTCTACATGCTGATTCTACTGATGAGGAAGAGGAATTACCAAAAATAGATATTAATCCATCAATAATGATGTGATTCATGAGAACATAGATTTAATAATAGAATAAATAAATGAAATCAATAAGGATAATGAAGATGAGACTATATTGATGTCTTACCAAAATGATGGCAATAATGAAAACATATGAGCAGATTAGATAGTAAATTCTACTCTAGTTATCGATCAATAACTCAAAGCTTCTGAATGGATATCAGATAATAGATTTTTTTATTAACCTGAATAATGATGAATCCTACTAGAGAGATGAAATCATGTTCTTTTAAGTTAGAACATGAAGCTCGGGGGTATGCCTAATTATTTTATATATAGCTTTATCTTCGAGGAGCAAATTTTTATCATGTATGTATGCATATGTGTGTGTATTCATGTGTATTATATGTATACATATGTTACTATGCATATATATGTATTTCATGTATATGTATGTGTTTTCATGTGTGCGATATATGTATACATGTGTTAAATATGCATATGTGTATATATGCATATGCATTTATGTAAAATATTCATGTATTCATGTAATATATGCAAGTGTTTATAATTGTGTACATGTATATATGTATATGTGTCTATGTGTAAATATGTACATGTAAATATGTATGCATGTATATATATATATATATATGTTTATGTGTGCATGTAGGCATGTATATGTGATCATCAACATATCTTACTTACCAAGAGTAATGGCATACGTATTTTTCCAACTCACTTGGCTATTTCTATTATAGTTTCTCTAATGTAAATTGCTTTATAGGTATTGGATTTATTTTACTTATATTAGTTCACTCCTAAACATGGTGTTAAGAATAAATTTTATTCTTGCCTCCATTCTTGTGTACTCCACTCTTCCTTCTTATTACTTTAAGTGAGTGAAAGAGTGCTCTATTCTTTTTCCTTCACCTTGAAAAAATGTCCTAACCTTATAGACTCTTACTAATGATAAATATCACTTAGATACATAAGGCCACTATTATGAGGATAATCCATGTGAGTATGGACATTGATTGGTCCCTTATATGCTACATAAGCTTTACATGACTCGATGATAAAAAAGTTGATTATTTATCGAAAACATGGATGGTCAAGGAGATAATTGTGACACATTTGATTTGGGGTATATCAAATGTCAGCATCAATCCAAATCAAAGGATGAATACTAAAGAATCTTTATGTCATAGGGAAGGGTTAATACAATGTGAGAAGTTAGATTTGAGGTTGATCCAAGGTGTGAATCCTTTGGATAAAAAGCATTCCTTACTCATGTAGCACATTCACATATGCAACACATATCTTTGCATGACAAATCTAGATTCTCTATAAATTTCTCTCAAGGTGTAACTTGGTGTATAGTAGCAATTGGATTCTCAATCGTACTATCAATCATAATAAGGATGTATTCTATCAAAGAGAAAAGAATCATAATTTTCTCATCTATTGAAGATCTATCTACTTCAAAATGTGTGCATTCTTTGTTGATAACATTTGAAAAAATATATATCCTTGGTTCATATCTTAGTGCTTGTATAAATTTCCTCCCCGTTCTCACTTTTTTATGAAGTAATTGTTAGATATGTTCGATACTCCACCCTCAAGTGACCACAAATGATCCATGGTGATCTAAGTTGTAAGGCTCCCACTATGAGGAGAAGCCATTATGAGAGCCTAGACATTTGTGGAACATTAACTTCCAAATTAGACGAGGTCTATGTGTGACCATTGATGGTAATAGAAGATCTTTATGAGCATAGGCATTAGGTTAGGTAGGGCATAACTTTCAAGCCATTGCGTTGCCATTCAAAGAAAAAATAAAGGCCTTGTGGTGCTTCGTAGTTTCCCCATAGAACCTTAATGAGGGGAGTCCAGAGGGGGGCTTGCCCCCTTCTATGGGGTCTACGGGCCTATCTGGCTCACTCATAGGGCAATGATGATAGGAATTCTAGTCCTGGAGATTGTACATTTTACCCACTATTTTGTATATTTTACCCACTATTTTGTACCTCCTGACTATGTTTATCTATACTGACTCCCCTTGTAAAAGTTATATAATCATGGCCCAAGTTGAGCTTTATATAGCATTGTGCACTAGTAAGCCCTTCATCTGGAGTTTGTCTAGATCATCATCTAAGCTTCACATTGGGAGCGCACACATGGACATCACCATCATTGTAACTGCATTACTCTTGGTAATCTAAGAATTTGATTTCTCTACCTCTTATTCTGCATTTTTCTATCAACTCTATCTATTGTTCTATTCCACCGTATTGTTATTTTCTTACATTGTATCAGAGCTGAGGAGGCTCTGAGTGGTACAAAAGCGAAAACACAAAGGTTGTAGAGGTTTCAATGATAAAAGATAGAAGATGGAAAGTAGTGCATCATCATCTACAACTAGGAATCAAGGTGATTCATCAATAGGAGTAGGTGGAGCACAGATATGAGCAACAATGATGCATGTCATCCCAATGTTGTAGATACGACCACTAGCCTTCATGGAAGGTAAACTTGGTGGTACAAACTACACCTTGTGGAAGTTTAAAATCACTTATATCCTTGATTCATATGAGCGTCTGGAGATTGTTCTTGGGACTGATCATGAGCCTCAAGAAACACCTGATCCAAATAATCCTTGTTGAATGATTCCTCCTAATGCTGATCTTCTATGTGCTTGGAAACATAGAAATGTAGATGCACTTTGTGCTCTAGTTACAAGTTCTACTAATAGTTTTTTGTATCTCATTCGGTATACTACCAAGGTGTATGAAGCATGGAACATATTAAGAAATCAATATGAAACTCATAATCAGACATAGATTCAAATTTTTGAGAATCATCTAGTAGTAGAAAGTTTTGCTGATGGGGAGATTGTGGAGGCATTTATCGCTCGCATAAAGAATCGACAAGATCGAACACAGGAGGAGATGTAAAAAGGTCAAGTGAGGAGCTAACTCAGCATTGAATCTATCCACCAAAGTCTGATGGTTTACTAACTGCTCTTAATACTCAAATCAGACCTCAACCACTAATGTTGAAGAATTTAGTGGCTTACTCATGGAGGAGAAGTTGCAGCTCAAGGCACGGAGCGATGGCAGCAAAGGAGATGTTGCATTGACAGCAAATGCCAAATGAGGCAAAGCCGACTCTTAAAAAGATGGAGACAAAAAAAAGAATGACAAAAACCAAGTTCAAGGGAGAGCGTTTCGAATGCAAGAAGAAAGGCCATGAAATCCAAGATTGTCGCATCAAAAAGGCAAAAGCGAAGAATGGCTCTTCAAAAGGTGGCAAGGCCAAGGAGTTAGCCAACAATATAGAAACAGAGCTTGAGTTATTTGTTATGATAAAGGAGGTATGCTCCTCGGGTGAAGATTTAGGAACAGATGACTCATGGGTGTTGGATAGTGGTGCATCTCATCACATGACGAGTGGAAAAGACCTTTAAAGTTCCTTATAGTCTCTAAAGGAACCCATCACAATAAAGGTAGGCAATAATGCAAGATGTCTTGTAGAGGGCGAAGGTATGGTTTCTTTCATTACTCTAATAAGGATATCAGAAACATTTCAAATGTGTGGTATGTTCCACAAATCAAAAGAAATCTACTTCCCAATAGCTTTTATAGTTGATCAAGGTCATCAAGTATCTTTGACTAAGACAAGAGATAAGATTATGAATAGTAACAACAATGTTGTTGGGAGCGACATAAGGAGGAACATCTTGTATGAGTTGTCTACTCGTATATCCACTACAAGTGTGGGCACAAGTAAGCTATGGCATGAGAGATTCGGTCACATTAGATACCCTATACTAAAAGACATGCATCGTAGGGGTATGGTTGCACACCTACCATGGATTGCAAAAATGAAGGAACCATGTGAAGCTTGCATGATAGTCAAGAAATAGAGGAAGGCATTTCCACAAGAAAGTAAGAACAGAGCAAGCTATCCTCTAGATTTGGTGCATGCCGACTTGTACACGAAAATGCCTACACAAGCCTTGGGTGGATCTTCCTACTTCATGTTACTTGTCGATGACTATAGCAAAAATATGTGATTGTACTTCCTTCGCAATAAGGCTCAAAATTTTGGTAAGTTTAAAGAATGGCTTCAATTTGTTGAAACTAAAACAAGGAAGAAGATGAAGAAATTCAAGACAGATGGTGGTGGTGAGTTCACATCAACAGAGTTTGAAGATTTCTGCAAGAGTAAAGGAATCAAGCATCAACTCACAGTGGCACATAGCCCTCAACAAAACAGTATTGCAAAATGTTAGAACGGAACCATCATGCAAATTGAAAGGTGCATATTGAATGAAACCAGCTTTCCTGCCCATCTATCTATCACGTATGAGAGATTGAATTTTATTTGTGAAAGCTAATAAGCCATCCCAAACGGGCTTGCCTTAATCAATTTTGGGCACAGGTTGTCAACATTGCTACCTACAACTTGAATCAAAACTACACCAAGGCACTTGATGGAAAGACTCCACAAGAGGCCTACACTGGTAAAAAGCCATTTGTTTCCCATTTCAAAGTATTTGGAAATGAATATTATGTACATGTTCCAGATACTAAGAGAAACAAGGTTCAACCAAAAATCATCAAATGTATCTTCCTTGGGTACAACGAAGATAAGAAGGCTTATAAGTTTTATGACCCTGAGTCTAAGAAGATCATAGTGAGTTGCAATGTGGTGTTTAAGGAGGAGCAACAACATACAGTGGAGGAGGAAAAGAGAGCTTCTACTTTATCATCAGGCAAAGGGGCAATCCACTATGAACATAACCCAAGAGCTATCCCTTCTATGCAAGAAAAGGAAGCAACATCCTCATATGATGGGTCTAAAAGTCAACAACCTATCATCTCCCAAGCGATAAAGCCATTGCCATGTTGGGTGAGGCAGCTCTATGATTCTACAAACCCCATCCCACACAAGTGGGTCTGGAAACTAACGTACAAGGATGATGGTACTCTGGAAAAGTACAAAGCAAGACTTGTTGCACGGGGCTACTCACAAGTTGAAGGCATGTACTTTTGTGAATGATTTTCCTCGATTGCAAGGATGACTACTATCCGAGTAGTACTAGTTGTGGTTACACATAACCAATGGCCAATTTATCACATGGATGTAAAATCTACATTCTTGAACGGAGACCTCAAGGAGGATAACACTAGGGTTTGAGGCTCCCCATTCAGAGAACAAGGTATGTAAGCTCAAGAAGGCATTATACAAGCTAAAACAAGCCCCTAGAGCATGGTACCAATGGATAGATAAGTATTTCTTGGATCTAGGTTTCAAAAGATGTGCTTTCTATGCTACTTTAAAGATGTGCTTCTGATGCTAACTTGTATGTTCTAAAGAGAGGAGGGAAGACAATTGTGCTTGTACTCTATGTAGATGACCTTGTGAGTATAGGAAATGATGATGCTCTTCTTCAACAAACAACACCTTGGGTTCAGAATTTGAAATGATAGACTTGGGCTTAATGCATTATTTCTTAGGCTTCAAGTTTGGTAGGAACTAAGGAAGATTTTCATTTCTCAAGAAGAGTATGAAAGATAGATATTGAAGGCATTTGACATGAAGGATTCCAGGGAAATTTCTACACCTATGGAGGTCAACACAAAGTTATCTATTGAAGATAATTCACCTCCATTAGATATTGGAAGATATCAAAACTTAGTTGGAAGTCTCATCTACTTGTGCAATACAAGACCACATATCTCTTATGTTGTTGTAGTAAGTAGGTTCTCTAATAAGCCTTGCCAAACTCATTGGAAGGCATGCATGCGGATACTCAGTTATGTGAAAGGAACCTCTGGCTATGGTATTCTTTATGGAGAAGGATCATCTTTGGCTGAGTAATGTGACTTAGATTGGGAAGCAGATATTGAAACCAGAAAATCAACTTCTGGATATTGCAAGACCAAGGATTTTCTCTTGGACCTATAAGAAACAACCTATTGTAACATTATCTTCTACTGAAGCAAAGTACAAAGTAGCATGTGTTGTAGCATGTGAAGCAATATGGTTGAGGAGGATCTTATGGCACATGGAATACAAGGACAAGAGGCTACAAGGTTGAAGTTTGACAACCAAAGTTGCATGGCCATCACCAAGAATCATGTTTTCCATGCACGTACCAAGCACACAGAAATTCAATATCACTACGTGCGTGAGTTGATTGGACAGGTACTCTTCTATTGTACTTGCTAGAAATTTTTTATCCCGAGAATTTGGTGTTTAACAAAATTATTTTCCTTGATTATTAGCATGGAAACCAGATTTGAAAGATCAATGTCCTCTCCAAGCAAGATGGATGTATTCAAACTACATATGAGAACTTCAAGCTTGTTATCACCATTCACAATAACACAAATAGATCCAATTCAATAACATAAACTCTTAAACTTTAGTGTAGTCAGTTACCAACATGTCATTTTAACCATTATATATATTCATTCTTTCCTTGTAGCTTTCTTCCTTGAATATTGGTACCATACAATAGGAACAAGCTATCTAAGTCTATATAGGCCCAATCGCGATGACTTTCAAGTTTGCATCCTTTCTTTTACTTTCATGATCTCTTAGAATGTACTTCTGATAGAATGTTCTTAATCTCCTTCAATGTAGTTCTAATATCTTTTTTTTCATTAACAAATGGTCCATTCTAAACCCTTCAAGCATGGAAATTATTCTTCAATTCATCCTTAACTAGATGTGTCATAAGACAAACATTCCTCATTTCTATATAAATTTACAATTTTGAAAATTCACATGAAATGGAAAGTTTTATGTTACATTCATCATACCATTTGAGGAATGTGTTGTAAAACTCATTGTCTTGCATCACAGCTCTATACAAAGATTATATATCCACCAAGAATTCTTACATAATACCTAAAATGGAGTTTTTCAAGAACTCCATAACATGCATACGTACACATTTATGCACTCCATGTCAAAATTCAAGGTCAAAACACACGTCTATTCTTATTAGAGCAAACAAAAAGAACAAGTACTATACTAAAATCCCAAAACACTTTGTCATTAGAGTCATCCCTTACAAAATTTCATGTCAATTCTTCAATGTTGAGTTGCAAGTGTAGTACCACCATGCCGCCAAGTAGATGCATTTCTTCCCAACTACTCCCCTTCTTTCATCTAGAGCCACACTTTGATACATTGTCAAGATAGAAATAGAAGATGAAAATACATCTTGCAAGCACACAAACTCACATACAAGGAGAAAACACATAGGCATGAAGGAGGAACAATCCTCTCCTTATTCTTCTTTTGCTTCTTCTTGTTCTTCATCTTTTTCTCCTTCCCCTTTCCTTCTCCTTCTCCTTCATCTTCATCTTTTTCTTCTTCTAAAGTAATTCCCTAATTCAAGATAAAAAGACAATCCAATATACGAATAAGACAAAAAAGAAGTTCTATAAACAATTAATGAGTGATTTGGAAACATGTATATCATCAGTCTTGATAGGTAAGATATGTCAATGAAGCTCAACATGAACATTCTCAAATCATATCCATGCATCCATATCATATGCTAAAATTAGGTAAATAAATGTGAAAAATCAACAAGATTATCATATAATGATCTTGACATATCAAAAAAGAGCATTCATTAAAATTACAAAATGACATGCTAAAGTTAAAGTGAAAGGATGATGCACACATATAACACAAATTAAACCAATCTCCAAAAAACCCAGACATCCCAATTGCATTGGATTCACTTCCACCATTCATAAAACTTAGACTTGAGGTTTGACTAGTCAATGGATGCCAATAGTTATTGGAAATGAATAGTCATCTTTAATGCAGAAACTATTATTATTTTTAGGATCATTAAGGCCAAACTAATACTAGAACTTGATCCATGAAAGCTTCAATTTCATTTGGCTACTATATGCACCAACCATGATTTTTGTAAACAAGAACCATCAATATCTTATTTATTCTTTTAGCAAAGCCCAAAATAGCTTAAATTACATTCTAATTCTCAATGTATCCAATATAGAAATCCAATTATTGTTCTTTTATCTATAAACACTTTGTATAGTGAAAATTCTACTATCTAAATCATCATTATCATGCAAGAATAAGTTCCATATGTTTCTTATGGGTTTACACATGATTTAGCTTTTCCTCAATAGTACAATGCACTTAACCAAAAATCAATCCATTAAAATTGGGCATTCCTCTTCTTGCATTTGTATCCTAAAAACTATCTCTTTTTCATTTTTCCATCAACATTGTTCTCTAGCAAGTCTTTGTTGGTGATTCCTATGAGACAACCTGCTCATGTTATGATCATTTCATTATTCAAAACACTCTCCTCAAAAAGTCTCTTGAAATCCATATTTTATATTAGCTCATATTATAACTTACAAGCTCATGTGAATGGACGGATCAATATATTCATTAAAATTTGCAAGTCTTACTTGCTCCAAGACACTTTCATGCATGATCAAGTGAAATACGTATAAAATGAAAATCCATTCATGGAAATAACCATTCATTTAATGATCTAATGGAATTAGCTACTTCTCTTACATTGTTTTCTAAAACCAATACTCAAGACATGCAAAACAATGTCCAATAATTTCTCGTATAAATTCTTAATGTTTTCTGTATTGATTTCATGTGTCATTGACTCATTTGAGTTTGCTACATGCTTGGTTTGTAACCGACATTCTTTCCATTCCCCCTTTCCTAAAATATTCCAATCTTAGTGGAATATATCTCGACATTTTCTCCAAGCAGCATGAACAAGGAATTATACATCTCTAATTGACCCAAATTCTCTTTGATCTTGGCTTAAACTACCACAAAAAAATGAAAAAACATGAAAATCATCTCTTAGTTTCATGAGCAACACTCATAATGTCTCTAGAAGAAAACTTAAATCTTCAAGTTTTTAACAGATTTATGAGATTATCAAGAATTTTGATAAATAGCTATGGAAGTAGCACCAGATATATCAACTAAGTTGGAGATGCGATATCAATCGTTCCCTCTTTAGAATAATAATTTCATATCATACCTCTTTCTAATTTACGATCAAGCTTAATGTCTGAGTTTGCTATCTCATATGGTAATTTAAGATTAGTTGCTTGGACAAATACCTCTAATTTCCTTTGCTCTAAGAATTTCTTAAAACTAGTTTTAAGTTGCATGAATATGCCTTTAAAATCTCTCAAGAGCTTCGATGCAACAAATCCTTAATTTGCATTTCTACCCAAAATTTAAATCTATGTCGAGTGTAAACTCATGAACGATTATTCTTTAATACACCTTCAATCATCGTTTTTGATGTGCCACCCTACGGTAGTTGTGACCGCAGTTTAACCCACCTATGTAAACCCCTGTTCTGTGGGATAAGGGGGGTCCCACGGGTACTATGCCCTTCCTAGTACAATTGCAATTTCAAAGTTAAAGCTCGGGGGAATAGACCTGAGCCGAACCTCCATTTTAAAAAAAAAGTTCATTCACCCAATTCTTTAGTAATAATAAATATTAAGCAGTCGAAATACTAGTTCATATGGATGTGAGGTTCCAAAAAACTCAACCTTGTCTCATACGGCTTTTAAAAATCCGACACATTATGACCACTAAAGTATTTGTTCTCATAGATGGCAAACCCAAGTTTTCACTCGTTTTAAATTTATCGATATCTAATAATGCCAATACGAAATCCTTCATCAATGGATGGAATTAACTGAATGTAGGATATCGCAGATGCACACACTAACCCGTTTTGACCCATGGCACATGTAGCTCTATATTATAGCTCTTTTGCAACCAAGCAAAAATCTCAACGAAATTAGAATTATTTATTCGAAAATCCTATATTATAGCTCTATTGCAAGCAAGTAAAAATCTCTAAAAGATATTTTAAGCGAATATAGTAATAGAAGGGAAGGCCCAAATGTATAACAAACTGCCTTCACACTATTTCAAGTCTAGAAATAATTTAAAATGAGACGTTGCACTATTTCGACTTTAGAAATATTTGAAAATGGGATGTTACACAACATAAGCCTCGTGCACACTATTGATATGCACAACATGAACATTTCAGTGCATAAAAGCATTATATATGATTCACTGAGTGAGGAAATTAGTGATGGTTGATTGTCTGCTCTCAGCACTTCAGAATTGCTGGTACAGAAGGATCTCTTACCATAACAGAGATGTTGGTACAGAGAGATCTCTTACCATGACAGAGATGCTGGTACAGAGATCTCTTATGCTGCTGCTACGACAGTTTTCTCTGTGTAATAAAACTAATTTTCTCTCAGTATTGCTGTGGGGAGGAATGAGAGATATGAGTCATCTGCTTCTGTACTCCAACTCAATACCCTCTAGAATTGTTAAAATCTCTTTGAAATATGGTCTCTTCTCCTTCGTTCTACTCCAGCACTTGATTATCAACCTTCAAATACATACATACACACAACCCAAAGAAAAGGACAAAACAAGATAATTCAATAGAAAGAAAAATTCTGCACCACTTCTTGTAAATGCTGCTGCCGTATTGTTATTATCATTATTTTAGGCCACTTACTCTTTCAATTGTTGGGGGTATGCCTTGGATTTCAGTTTTGGTCTGCATCCTTCTATAGCCATGCTCTTTGCTGCTTCATATGGAGCTAGCTCTCTCAAAGGTGACTCCCCTTCAATCATCTGAAAATAAAAACAACATACATGAATTCATGCTTTCGACTCCATACAGCATCAATGGAGCTTCAGGTTTGAGCTCACACTAAGAACATAGCTTATGTGTAATGGTGCAATGAAAGCACAACTTGCTACTAAACTCATGCTTCTTAGTTTATAAATGCTGCGTCATAACTCTCCAAACTAAGGAAAGAGTTCATGTGGAATAAAACAGTGAGTTCACATTCCTACTTCTAGAAGAAATTGACACTAACACATTCATGCTTATGCTCACAAGTGCAAAAATCTACAAATTCGCACAGACAAATACAAATAAGCATGCAACAGAACGCAGAAAATGAGTACAGACAGTGGAAAAAAGTTGTGTCAGAGACGGTCATCTTATCTTACGCTTTTGAGGGAATCAAAATTTAACAAAAAAATTCTGCTATTTATAGCATAAGTGTTAATCTTCTTTCCCAAAAACAGATAAATCTCCATTTTATCAAATGAATTGATCTGAGCATCAAAAATATCAATAATTTAATATTTGCACCTCAAATCATAATTAATATATGTGGTCAAATCCATCTAACTTGCACCTCCATATTCTAGTCACCCTAGAATCATTTGATCACCCTCCCACTGTACCAAGCATACTACCCTCCCATCAAGTTCTTGCTAGACTTGACACATTCCAGTCGAACATAGCAGCCTTGTATGGGTGCCTTTATGTTCACAAGCAATCAAGAGAACACACGTGCACATAATTCGTTCTTTTTCGTGTTAGCACAATGCATCTTCAAAAGGCATTTTATGATTGATATATTTGTTGTTTTTCTTTATTTATTGATATACTACAGCTTTCCTTATCTTGATTTTATTTCGAGAAAGCTGTAGTATTTCTTAAGATTAGCTAATTATCAAGCTTGTATTTCCTATTGAAAGTCAAGCTCCATCCTTAAGATTTGGAAGCCAATCAACAAGCAGGCCACCTGAACCTATCAAAATAGCTTCCTAAGCATGAGACTCGAATGTAGATGAAGCCAACCATCAATCAGTCAAAACTTGTGACCTCACTTTTCAGATATTGATTCCTAAAATCTGAGTGTTACTTTTCGCATATACATAGTATCATTCTTTTCCCATACACTAACCATATGGCAAACTCATACGCATGTGGAAGTATGAAAAAAGTATGGAATTTTCTTAAATTATCATAAATAACAATGATGAACGGGCGATGTTGTGCTCTCTGAGAAACAATCTCTGATCCGAACATGACATACATATGTGCGATTGTAAAAACTCTGTAGATACACTGTACATATGTGTGATTGTAATAACTCTGTAGATACTATGTACATATGCACAATTCTGAAAACTCTATAGATACTCTGAAACTCTTGCACGCGACTGAAAACTTGTACATATTCTACCTGCTCTGCAATCTTGTGAACAACTGAATCTCTGTATGTAGCATACTCCACCTGTTCTGCAATCAGTGTTCACCTACATGTGTCCTTGAATGATGACATCCCTTAAGAGGTTTGGTTTGGCAAACCTGCTTCATATGAACACCTACGCATCTTTGGATGTGATGCTTTTGTGCATGTAACGGCTGCATTAAGGAAAAAATAAGATGAAAAGTCCATGAACGATATCTTCATGGATATGGTGATAAGGTGAAGTGGGCTATAAAATTTGGTTATCTCCACTCAAGAAGGTGATATGCAGTCAAATTTCAGCATGAACAGCCACCCATTAAGCCTTAAATTGATTGTAATGAAGCTCCACAAATGGCTGAAACTGATGATTAACTGCTAGTTTTTGAGCCAGATGATAATGGGCAGCATAATGAAGCTCCTTAACAGAATATGAAGCCATAACTATATGTTGAAAACAGGGCTAGAAATGGTGTAGAGCAGCCCATTAACAAAAGAGATGTAGTCAAATCTCCTCATGTGGATCCATTGCCAGAGAATGAAGAGCTTCGGGTGAAGAGATCTACTCATACCAGGAGACCTGCAAAAAGATATAACCCCTCTGTACATTACATAATGCTGTCAGATGAGGGTGAGCTGTTCACTTAAAAAGAGGGAAGGTTATGTGAACACAAGATGAAGAGAGAGCTACCCATGTGGGAAGAGAAAGGTTTTGCATGCAAATGATACCTGGGATTCGGTTGAGCTGCACTTAGAAAGGCCATTCCTAACAAGTGGGTATACAAAATCAAGACCATGGATGGTAAAACCCAAGTACAAAAAAAAGCTAGTTGTCAAGGGATATGCCCAGAAACAAGGCATTGATTTCCAAGAAGTGTTCTCTCCTGCACTCAAAATGACCATATCATGTGTGTTGTTTGCTCTCACAGCTGCCTTGGATTTGCAGCTATTAGGACTGATGTGAAGCATCTTGGAGTGCCATTGCAGCCACATGTTAAGCTTTCCAAAAAAGATTCCCAAAGATGATGGAGGCAGCTAAATGAAAAGTGCTCCATATGCATCAGCATGTGGTTCACTTGTGACTTATGTATGCTAAAGTTGCTACTAGACCATATATTATTGGCAATTGCCCATGCAGTGGGAAATGTAAGCCATTTTGTCGCTTCACCTTATCTTTGTTGATTCACCTTATGTTGAGCAAAATATAAAGATAAGGGGCTCGGATTGTTGATTTAGGAGCATCATTCCACGCGACTCTTATCTATCTATCCATCTTCTATTTATCTACATATCCATCCATCCACTCATCTCTCTATCTATCTATCTATCTAAGTATCTAACCATCCATCCATCAATATCTATCTATCTCCCCCTCTTCCTCCCTCCTTCCTTCCCTCCCTCGCTATACCTACACCTCTTCTAAGTGAAGATAGAAGAAATCAATGCCATTTGAGATGTTTTGACACTTATAGTTTTGTGCATACTGAGGCTCAAATAGTTGATTGCACACCCAAAGCGGTGATAAAAATAGAATGACACAAAAAAGATACATCAAACATAATATAATGAGTGTAGTAAAGAGATAGTGAGATCTCATAGTCAAACAAGAAGCCTTCGAATTATATAAGTAAGTAAATTTACATCAGATACAACAGTGATAATGGAGAGAGTACAAACCTCAATCACATGAAATCTATCATCTAGAACAAATGATGGTCTGGGAAACATATTCCATAGACAACTAGTTTTTGTTGTGGAAGAACCAAGGCATGCTTAAAATAACATCCACATGCTCAAGGCTCATCATTCGAAAGTCTATGACTTCGTGGTAGTGCTTGACTCGAAGGTCCACCCATCGTATAGCCTCGGCCCATCTCTTGCTCGCCGGACCCTCCGCATAATGGACCACATATGGATGAACTACGAAGAGGGGCCCGAGTCCAAGTTCCTTCACCACACGAGAAGAGATGAAATTATGCATAGACCCATAGTTGTTTCTGATGGATTTCTGACTTCTGACTTCTGACGTTTAGCCGACGTCTGACGGATAAGGTAAAACGTTTCTGACGTTATCTGACATTGCCTAATTTTTTCTCAGAAAAAGTTAAAAAATAAAAGAGAAAAGACAACATGGTAGCAATAGCATTATGTTCATAACATTAGATAATGAGAAAACATTATATTGATCAAATTTCACGAATCACAATCATAGATTGATGGCATGCCGATGTGACCTTACCAGAAAGGTCCATATACATTACCAATCATGAGATCAGTACAATACCATGATTCATATGATATTATGATGATTGTAATTTTCAAATTTCATTTGTAGCCTATAGACTATGATATGCCAACAAAGAAGGCTCAATTTATTATATCCCTTTGGCTCAATTTACCATTCGTCATGTCACATGATGTGCATTGTGGCCTACATCTAGGAGTCCATCAGAAATAAGCACAAACAAAGCCACATTTCATGCTTTTAAATTATAACATGAAAGAAAGGGTTCAATTATCATGATTCATTGACATTTGTACCATCTGGCATCACCTAAAGGCTAAGACTCAAGACTAAAACACTCAACACATAGGTGCAATCTACTAGGGTCGAATGCAAGATGTATTATGTTGCTTGAATAAAAAATCAAATAAAAAATAAATCCACTATTCCAACCTCCAAGCTTCATCCTTCAAGTGCATCTAGTATTCTCTTCCCAACATGGGATATTGTTTTTCATACTAATAGTAAATTAATTATCTATTTCACGCTTGACTATTCCCATCCAGGTAAAAAATGGTTCAACATTGAACAAAGAACTTAAGGCAAACGGTCAAGTATCTCCCAAATTGACATTTTCCTGCAAGCTGCACCAAACAAGGAGTGTTAGTTTCCGTATTCAGAGCATCTCACTTGTATGTAGTGCCACAATCACCAAGTTTCAAGAGGGGCAGAGGTCAGATTCTCATGTGTAAGCCTTGCTGCCATAGTAGTTACTCTATCACCTGCTGGATGAGCCCTTGGAGAAGCTTCTCAGGTCATTAGGACTCCCAAAGCATGTTCCAGTTGGTAATTCTGAGGTTGAGTCCCTTTTTGTGATGCCAAAAGACACCAAAAATGAAGGCGCTCAAAATAGTGGCAAAATAAAAAAGGTCCAGCTCTGGAAACATGTAAAAAATGTCGGGAAAAAAAAAATTCTACAGCAGTCACGTCAGCAACAGGTTAGTGACGTGGAAGTGGGATAAAAAAAATCCTGACACGTAGCTCACGCGTCAGGAAACAACTAGGCATAGACCCATTGTCCAATAACACGGTCCCTGTCTTTCCATTGATCTCTCCTTGAACGTGGAGTAGATGATCGGACGAAACACAGTGCTTTCAACGTGACACACCTGAATATCTACACACAAAAACATGAAATATCCGAGAATCAAGAGATATGTACCGAGCTTGACAAAATTCACCAATGTTTATCATTCCGATATAAGAGGAAGATATCATCTTCCTCTTCCACGTTGTAGAGGTTGGGTCCCCACCGACATGGACGGTCTGGTGGCACTCATAACAACACCCTTTGCTCCTATCCTCGAGTCTAAGAGCTTGGAAATTGCTAGCTGTGCCCACTTCCTTCTATGGAGAGCCCCTGGACTCAGCTGCAGCTTGCTACTGAAGGGTGAGCAGAAAAACGCTCCACCTTCCCGGAGTGACTAGAGGTTGGTACCTCCTTCCCCTTGTCCCCTCGCAAAATTGCTAAGGTACTATCATAGCAAACCTGTAAATGTCCTCCAATGACAAAATTGGATTCTGCAACACCTCGTTCTGATATGAGGGTGGCAACCCAAAAAGGTATAACATTGGAGCGATGCCTGAGGCTCCTCTAGAGCCTTGGTCCTCTGAATCAAGTCTCTAAACTCCTGTGAATAAGCCTTCAAGGACCTCCTTCTCATCTCGAACTGAAACAACCTCCTAGAGGCCTCCATCCTATCATCCCACACAAAATGTGAATGAAAGACCGTTTGAAATTCTTCTCATGTAGTCGGTTGAGGTTTGAGAGCAACCCACTAGGAATATGCTCATCCCTTTAACATGAGCTTGAGATGGCAGATGCATTGAGCATGAGCAAGCTCATATGTATTGAAGAAGCCCCTCGACTTGGACAGACAATCACTTATAACACCTTCCTCACATTCCTTCTTGTCCCCTCAAAAGGGTTTAGGAAGGAACCACAATGGCGGGGTGGTCATGGTGACTGCCGAGTGAAGGAGATGGGTAGACCTCAAAACCATCACCTCCATTCTCACCTCTAATAGCTTATGTAAGGCAACCACTAACGAGCCTTTTGTGTGTGGAGATGGTTCATAGATTCCTTCAGGTTATTGCCCATGCATGTCATTAGGTATGGAGGTGTTCATCTTCATAGGCTGGATTTGGCTGGCTGGTGTAGACAGCTCAAATGTACTAGGCTGAGGGAACATCTCCATGACAAAGGAGAAAATAGAGGCTGAAAATAGTTGAGAGGTTGATGGTAATCGAGAGACTTCGATCCTCTTTGTGTGCATGTTTGGCAATCAAGAAATATACCAAATGAGAGAAGGAATGCCTCTTTTAATAATTTTCATCCCACCTCCTCTATTTTTCAGCCATCCTCCTCTATTTTTTACCCACCTCCCCTATTTTTTAAAACTTTCGAATTTCTTTTAATTTACATATTCATTCTTAGCTACTCATTAATTTATTTCTAAATTAAGCATATGGCTGAGATTTTTTATGCTGGGCTGCTAGAAAATTTATGGTTCAGATGCTGCCATCTCAAAGCCACATATCCATCTCTTATTGGAGCCCCAATAGGGCTTACTATGCAAGAAACTCCATCCTCTAGTGCAACAGGTCTACCAACCAGCTGCGCATGGATTCTCCTACCCAAAGGAGGCCAGCACCTAGTTTTCCTGCTCATCCCGGCGATGGACTAGGCAGTTCAAAGGGCTGTCTTCGTATTGTCTCAGGCGCCAGCCAGCGGAGAGGTTTAACCCTCTTTTTTCTCAGGCACCAGCCTGCTGAGAAAGTTTCCCTGGCCAAAGGAGCAAGAATTAGGCTATTCCCCAAGAGGTGCAAGAGGACAGAAATAAAAAAGGCCATTTTCACCACCAGCTATTGTGCTTTCCCTCTTTCATTCAAGAAGAAAACTTCCAACAGGTAGTAAAAGGTTGATTCCTGTCCTTCTTCCCGTGGGATTTACCCTTTTCTCTAATCTCCCCGGCTCATGATTCCCTGAATAGCAGTGCAGCCCCATCCCGAGCACACCCACATAAGAGTACATAGTACAGGTAACTCCTTCCTGCTGCCCCTTTCCTATTTCTAGTCCAGCTTCCAACAAAGGCATACAAAAAGGGTGGCTGCTCCCATGCAGCCCCCTCCTAATAGTCCTTGCTCATCATCCATCTGCCACCTCCTTAGGGCTCCTCCCTCTCCTCCTGCAGCAGGACGGGAGATTCCAGCCATGAAGACAACAGGTGAAGACGAAGGGTGCCTATTTCCAGCCCCTACCTCCATAGAAACTCAAAGGTAATGTGGGACATACCGATGAATTCCACCACCGGCTTGCGTGTGCTCCCCTTGTCTTGTCCCATACCACCCCATACACGAGGGAGAAGACATGTCAAGCCGAGCCATCACGGCTCCACGAGCTCTAATGGTTTTGTGCATGTCATCTTTGCTTTTCCTCCATACAAGCATAGAACTTCTCTGATATCAATGTTATATCCTCCAGGATCATCCGTGCTGGACAAGACAAGACACAAACCAAATCCGCAAACAAATAGGACGGACATCAAACTCACCTCCCAACCATAGAACCAATACGGGCTCACCCCCGCGCCTGGGAGTCTTCAGCACGCGGCCGGCAACCACCTCCTTACGACTGGTGTCCCATACCACCAGTCCCCCACCAGGACGGGGTGAGGCTCTGCCATGCAGAGGCGAACAATCTAGTCCTGGAAAATGCCAAGAATGCCAAGTGAGAGGTCTTGAGTCCTATTTATAGGACTCAAGTGAAATGACCGAGTTCACACTAAATTGGTCAGTCCAGTACACGCTAGCTAGACACCTCCTTGCCAGACAATAGATGCAAACCCCATCCAAATGTCTTAGAAGGGTGGAGACATAACATAAAGTGATAACATGCAATGAACCTTCATGTTTTGAAGAAGTTAACAAGTTCAAGGAATGGAATGAAGTGATAAAGGAAGAATTTGCAGCCTTGCAAGGAAATAACATAGTACAAAGAACCAACAATACGAAGATAATTGAGAACGTGGGTGTATACGAAGTAAAACGACATAAGATGATTTCAAATTTAAAGCTACATTGGTTCCTAAAGGATTCTCCCAAACATAAGTATTTAGTTCAATAGCCAAGATGACTACCATAAAGACCTTGACATCTATTGTAGCAACCAAAGATTGGAAGATTTTCCATAATCTTGGAGCCAAGTTTAAGATCTTTGTTTTGGAGAACTGAAGTACTTAGTTTCTGAAGTTCTTTACAAGCAAGAAGGTATCTACCTTATCCCACAAATGTATTTACATATGGCATGAGTAGATGCAAGCCAATCTCAAATCCAATGGAGGTAAACTCAAAACTCAAATGACTTGAAGAGGAGGATGCAAAGGTTATCTTTTTGTACAGTTCAGTTGTCGAATCTTTCATTTATGATTACTATGGCCAAACCAGCTACATCACATGTAAACAGGATTCCTACCTCAATACATGCCTGATGCAAAAACTCAACATACAATAGTGTATTGATTTAGGTTGCCTACCTAAAGGGATGATTAAGACTCCTAAATGGGGAAGAACTACAAAGTGAATTGCTGGACATCTAATGCAAGAACTGGCCATGAACCCAAAAAAGAAAACCTTAAAAATAAAGTGGGGTGGGTGTGCTATCACCATTAGGGATGAGAGCATGTTTGGAACTCGTTGTACACTTTACACACATGCTTATGATTGATCAAATGCAGAAGGTTGATAAAACGCCAAGTAGTTATTTCTTTGACCACAGCTAAAAATTTTGATATCTTGCAGTCGTATCAGAAACACCCCTTGATCCTTATGTCTACCAAGTTACAAACACAATCTGGATATGAAGCTTTCATTTCCAAGAGCATAAATGATGAACCTGTCATTTTGTTGTTCTTATGATTCATTTTTGAAAGTAATAAAAGGATAACCGCAGAACAAGATTTTGAGAAGATCACACTGATGTCCATAGATATGTGCATTTGTGGATGTGACTTGGCTTGTCATCATGTTTACATTGAAATCAAAACAGGAACCCTTGGCAGCACTTTCTAATCACACAGCCACAGATCCATTAAAGGTAACATGAGCCCTCTAATCCAAACCATTGTCAACCACATGTTACCAACATATTATTCTCACCTGATAGAGTATCATCGCAAAAGAAAATACATCAACCTTTGTATCATATGGCTTGTGACAAAAGACCTCAGGAGCCATGTATCGATCTACATATGAAGTTAAAACATGCACAGTGAATTCAAGTATCAACATAAAAGATTGAGGGAAACATGCGAATCCAAGAAAATTTCATGTCATAAGCATACAGCTTCCTGTTTCTCCTGTTAAGATGTATGATTGACGAGTATTTGATCTGAATATTTTACTGAGTCCAAAATCCGCAACCTTCACATGGTTATTCTCCAGAAGGAGCAGATTTCTGTAAAAATAAAAAAAAAGGGAGTTAGATAAGGAAACCACTGTCGTTCTCTAGAAGCAGCAGATATCTGTGCGATAGAAGTGAGAACAAAAAAGCACAAAGTTAATGCTCTATGATTTTTGAACTTCGACTGTTACCTAGGTTTCAAATCACGATGGATGATGCAGCAGCTCCCATGATGCAAGTATATCATTCCCCTGTCATTATGAATTTCCAGCACACAAAACGGACTTTAACTAGTTTTCTGACAAAGAGAAATTCCTGGCATTGAAGTGGCGAGACAGGAAAGGAAAAAAATATAATGGCTCACAATAGGCACTAGCAAACAGCAAGTCAAATCTTACCTAGCAATATCTTTAGCGAATCTGATTACAGTCAGAATTGGCAAAGCGCCTTTCTCTTTCAGGAAGCTATGAAGATCTCCCTGGGAAAATGCAGTGAAAAACTCATAACTACAACTGTAAATTTCTAACAGCGGTAAAATACATGCATCAATTTCAAACATCTCTACTTCTGTGGAGTATTTACATTCCATAAACATTAGCAAAAGTGCAGAAGCAGGACATTTGAAACCCAGAACTCCCTTCCTTATCATCATGCAAGGAGTTTCCAGACCATCATACGTACATAAGGCACAGCTCCACTGCATAATATGTTTTTGCACATGAATTCTTGATTTAAACCCTCCCAAAGAATCCTCCATTAAAATACACACACACACACACACACAAAAAAATTGAAGGTATGAGACTAAAATTGAATCTCTAATAATCAATCCCTTCACTAAAACTAGAAAAAAACATAATAAATTGAAGGTATGCGACTCTCCCATCTAGAGGCATACCCTTCAATACGGAGAGACAAATTATGTCATTGCAAAAGCATTTACAATATAATTTTTCTCATTGATTCTTGTCTTAATATTTGAGCTTCTTCAAGTGCATTCACTTTCTCCTTAAAGAATTTTTATCGATGAATTCTCTCTCCATAAATCTTGCAATGAAAGACTTTGAAACATGCACTTTCAAGATCGTTGGTTTCCCATAATGCTTGCAAGTCTTCTAAAGTCTTCATGGTACTCTTCTCTTTGACATCCAAAAGCTACCTCACTACTAAGAAATCTCTGAATCCTCTTCAACTCTTCCTTCCTAAGTATGATAATCACACCTTTCAAATTTGGATTTGGAAGCATTTGTAACATGGTTACTATAACATAAAATGAGGAAGATAAGCTTTTAGCTACCATTTCCATTTGTATGTCTTCATGTACAAATGCATCTACCAATGGAAACTGAACCGTATGATCATTAAACAGGTTCAAATGTTTTGACAAAGGTGTACTTTCTGACATATGAAGCTGATAGAAAGCTATCATCAAAGATAACTTACTGTTCTGTTCTTGGTGCAAAGTCTATGTTTAGCTTTATCCAAGCTTCTGATATTGGGAAAATTCCTGATGTGATGAATATATTCATCACTTAAATTTACGTAAATAATGGATAATGCTTTCTCATTTTGCTTTGAAGTTGGTTGACCTCTTCGTGTAGTCTGCAGCTGATTGCATCTTCTTCTCCAAAATCTGTCCCTTCATCTTGAATTTTGATTAACTTTCAAACGTTTTGACCCATCCCTTACTATGAAACCTATGTCCTTGAGCTTGTCTGTAGCTACGATTGCTGAATAGACCATGCTTAGTGCATTAAAAAATATTTTTTGATAAAAAAGATGATTGATTAAAATGAAGAACGTCTGAAATTAATGAATACTGAAATCTAAAATAAATAATCAGTTCAGAGTTAAAAAATATATGTGACTGAAGTAATAGGACATGAATAAGATTTTCCAAACTATTTTCTGAATTTTCAGAATCTGAAATTAATTTGAGAAGAACTGAAACAACTGAACTAAGAAAATATTAGAGCATGAATGAAAAAATGACTGAAATTGAGAGGAAAAGACTCAGAAGCACGTATTGAGGGAAGCATGTCCTCAGTTTGACTCAGAGAATTATTCCTGAAAATATAACTGAGACTACGCGCTATAAATTGAAAAACATCTGAGGACATGAATAATATTGAAATAGATATTTCGCCTCCTTCTCCCATACCAATTGTCAGTGTAAGAAATGTTAATACACCTGATCATGAGCTTAAATGTAAAACTAATATACTCAGGACAATACAAATGTGATCAATCTGTGATGCTCTGAAGCCGAAAATGCAAGCTCATGAATGAAGGTACAATCAAGCTGGTCTGATAATGACTTCAACTTGATGACAATAGCATGCCCAGCTGATCTATACAACATAGTCATCAAGGAACGGTGACGTGCCACAGGGACAGTGACATCCCGAGGTCGGGAATGGGACCTCGACCGTCCCAAGGACACCAATCCGGGAAGGCACTCAAAATATGCTATTTTAAGGCCAATTTTAAATGAAAATGATTTTGCCAACTTATAAGAGCACAAGTAAACAAAAAAAAATAGTAAAAATAAGTCTTTTAAAGTGAAATATGTTAGAACATGTGGAGTGTCGCCGCCACAGTGCAGAGATACACTGACTCATGATCTTATCACTAATCAAGCTATCACTTATATGGGACACAACATGGAACAAACCACATAATACACCATAGACAATATTTAAGGGCCAAAGTAGTGACGCACATCTATATTACCATGATCTCATCAAAAAATATAACATCCATTTAGGATGATTAATAATCAATCATCATATCATCTTGATTGCTACTACATATCAAAAAGAGTACATATCATGAATGCAACCAAAAAGGTACAGCCATGGCCCATATGGCATAGATGATAGATCTAAGATAATGCATGTGTCAAGGAGAATCCAAGTGGGGAGTCTGTGCTACATCTGTAGAGATGGTGGCCCATGCTTCAATCTGAATCTCCACTTTCTCAATGTATTCTGAATCATGTGCCCCTTCTTCAAATTCGTGAGAATTAATTCAGGAATTAACCGTTTAATTCGTTTAGTTTGTTCAAACTCGAAATAAAATTCGGAAATTTAATCCATCCGGAGAGAATTTTATTTGTTTACATATAAAGTTTATATATGTCAAACCATAAACCCTTCGATTGCAATGAGAAAGAACTTAGAAGCTTTCATGCTCGACTTTGATAAGTTTCATGCTTCACAGACTTTTAATTACGATCTGAAACATATTATCTTAAGACCTAAAAAAACGTACAAAATCGGATAAAATTCGTCCTCACGAATTAATTTGCACCAAAATTTTTTGAATTTTATTTACAGGCAATGATTTGTGAATTTATTACACTATGGTCTTGCGAAGCATCCTCAAATTTGCACTGACAAAGACAAGATCACTTGCACGTTGGACACCAAATTTATTCCTCTTCTTAGAGGCTACATGTGCATATATATACTCCATAGTTGCTCAAGGAAACCTGTGGTTCAAGCTTGGCTAAGTATCCATACAGCCAATTGTTGCAACTCTCGACCATCAAATCCAAAATCTTCCCACCATAGAGAAGCGTCGATACGAAACCTATCTTCTTGTGCATCTACACATAAAAATGAATCATCTTTCCTAGTTCTATATTTGTATAATTAATCTCTAATAAGCCTCCTGGATGCATTATCTTCGACAAGTCTCTCCAATATTATAAACTCCATCCAGTTGCTACCTCGGGATCTGCATATTGTATTGTATCTAAAGGGAATTGAGCTCGTGACCTATCAGCTAGGAGTACAATACGCTAACCACTTGCCCCAAAAGCCATGGTTTAGGATTACTTCCTAATCCTCCCTCTTAGCGTGTGGTTCAACCAACTCCTCTATATCATTTCTTGAGTCTAACACTCTCTTCCCCTTCTATAGATTCTCAATGATCAGCCCCTAATCTCCCCTTGAATTGATGTCCTCACCCTTGCACAATCTCTTCAACCTTCTTGTTTTCAACCTTGGTTTCTTAAACTCTTGCTCTCAATTGGTGTTTTGAACCTTCTTGTTCGCAACCTTGGTGTCTTGAGTCCTTGTTATCAACCTCAATATCTTGAACCTCTTCTCGCCCATGCTAGGTATCTTGGACCCTCAATCTAGTGCATTCATTGGAAAGTTTGTTCTGAGAGCTTTCCAATGGTACCTTATATGTCTAAATCATACCTACACATTGGGAGATATACTCTAATCTTTATTGGGCTAACTTCTCAAGGTGACGCATGCTACTTTTGTTGAAGCACCTTTTCTCTATAGAGGCTATTGTGTGTCCATGAACCTTGTGGAGTCTATCCATCTTGCAAACCTTCTTTCTACTCTCTGATACCAATTGTTTTATTTAAGGGGAATTGAACTCATGACCTATCGACTAAGAGTATGATGGGCTAACCACTTGCCCCAAAAGCCATGGTTTAGGTTTACTTCCTAATCCTCCCTCTTAGAGTGTGGTTCGACCATCTCCTACCAGTCATTTCTTAAGTCTTAACATATTGTTTCATATATTTGAATTTGGGGTTCATCATGAATGTCGCTGGATGGTGTGGGGAGTAATAGGCATTCCATCATCAAACACACATTGATGAAATTTCTTCTTACTTCTCATCCTCTTGCATTAGCTTCTTAAGTGACTCCATGGTCCGATCCATAGCTTCATTTCCAATTCATCGTTCCATAAAACCCACCACTCTAAGCATAGTATACGAGTGGTTGCACAATATCCAAATATGCAGCTAATACTCTCCCACCATACTGCATCACATAGTAGCTTTATGAATTACTTTCCTGTTGTAATGGAAGCCTCTAGCATTGTTGCAAATTCATCATTCAATAGCACGCCTCTTAAAACACCAGTACACTTCACAACATTATGTAACATGATGAAGTTGTATGCAAATTGTGTTTCAGCATATTTAAGCAAAACAAGAGTAGAACTTTTGCTAAACTCATTCTTCATACGTGTATCATTGGTCATGAAGCTCACTGATGCATCCGCCTCATTGATTGAAGGAAAATTCAATCCAAAGTGCCAAGGTCTTTGAGATATTATTTAGGCAATGAGCCATGCAAAAACAAACAGTGATATGAGGATAAAAACTTTCAATAATTTGGGCTACTACTCTGTTTGCATATTGCCCATCTCCTACTATGGCTACAACATTTGCTAGACCCACTATTTCTATGGCACTTGCCCACTCGACAGAAAGCACACTGATAGATTTTCCTATCTCATATGCATCATGAGATGATATGAAGTACATCTCACCTCAAGACTAAGTAATAATTTTATGCATAGATCACCGTTGTGTATCACTCCATCCACCCACGAGCAACGACACTCCATTTCCTTCCCATGACTTTTAGATGTTCTTACGTGTGGCTTCCATAAGTTTCTTTTCCTTATCTAGTAGAGTCCTATGCAAACGCTCTAAACTATGGAGAACATATTGTCGTCCATATTCCCCCTATCTTTTGATGGAAGTGGGGTCGACCTTAATAACAATAATCACAATTTCTCAAGATCTTCCCAGAAATGAACCTTAGCATACACACCTTAAGACTCAAAAATAGATGAGTGAGAGATAGAGAGAATAGACAAGATTTTTCAAGTGTAACGGTAAGCTAGAATGCTTACCTACACTATCTTAATATTAACGTCAAATTACAATGTGTATAGATGATACGAAACTGAATGTATGCTGAAATTTGATACAAAATTTGAATCTAGGCACAAAATTCAGGAACTAGATACAAGAGTTTGTGTGTAAAGTGCCTAACAGATATGAAGAAAGTGTGTGTGTGTGTGTCTGAGAATGGAGTGAATATGAACAGTTTAGAGCTGTTTTACAGTAAATTCTAATTCTGAAATTAAGATTTCAGAAACCCTAAATCAAAAACTAATCGATTAGCAAGGTAGAAGCTGAATATGCACTTGCGACTCACAGTAATCAGCAAGAAGATGATGGTTGGGTGCCAAAATTTCCTCGAATGCTGCACCAAAGGTAGAGCACACCTCCTCCAAAAGTTAATGGTTCGATCCATAGCTTCATTGCCAATTCATCCTTCCATAGAATCCACCACTCTAAGAAAGTATACAAGTGGTTGCACAATATCCAAATATGCAGCTAATACTCTCCTACCATTCTGCATCACATAGTAGTTTTATGAATTCCTTTCCTGTTGTAATGGAAGCCTCTAGCATTGTTGCAAATTCATCATTCAATAGCACCCCTCTTAAAACACCACTACACTTCACAACATTATGTAACATGATGAAGTTGTATGCAAATTGTGTTTCAGCATATTTAAGCAAAACAAGAGTAGGACTTTTGCTAAACTCATTCTTCATACGTGTATCATTGTTCATGAAGCTCACTGATGCATTTGCCTCATTGATTGAAGGAAAAATTCAATCCAAAGTGCCAATGTCTTTGAGATATTATTTAGGCAATGAGCCATGCAAAAACAAACAATGATATGAGGATAGAAACTTTCAATAATTTGGGCTACTACTCTCTTTGCATCTTCCCCGTCTCCTACTTTGGCTACAACATTTGCTAGACCCATTATTTCTATGGCACTTGCCCACTCAGAAGAAAGCACATCGCCAGCTTTTCCTATCTCATATGCATCATGAGATGATATGAAGTACATCTCACCTCAAGAGTAAGTAATAACTTTATGGATAGATCTCCATTGTGAATCACTCAATCCACCCACTAGCAAGGACACTCCATTTCTTTCCCATGACTTTCAGATGTTCTTATGTGTGGCTTCCATAAGTTTCTTCTCCTTATCTAGTAGAGTCCTATGCAAACACTCTAAACTATGGGGAAGATATTGTGGTCCATATTCCCCTCATCTTTTGTTGGAAGTGGGGTGGGCCTTAATACCAATAATCACATGTTTTCACGATCTTCCCACAAATGAACCTTAGCATACACACCTTAAGATTCAAAAATAGATGATGGAGAGATAGAGAGAATAGACAAGATTTTTCAAGTGTAACAGTAAGCTCGAATGCTTACCCACACTATCTTAATATTAACATCAAATTACAATGTGTATAGATGATACCAAACTGAATGTATGCTGAAATTTGATACAAAATTTGAATCTATGCGCAAAGTTCGGGAACTAGTTACAAGAGTTTGTATGTAAAGTGCCTAGGAGGTATGAAGAAAGTGTGTGTGTGTGAGAATGGAGTGAATATGAACAGTTTAGAACTGTTTTACAGCAAATTCTAACACAGTAATCAACAAGAAGATGATGGTTAGCTGCCAAAATTTCCTCCAATGCTGCACCAAAGGTAGAGCACACCTCCTCCAAAAGTTAATGGTTCGATCCATAGCTTCATTGCCGATTCATCGTTCCATAGAATCCACCACTCTAAGCAAGTATACAAGTGGTTGCACGATATCCAAACATGCAGCTAATACTTTCCCACCATGTTGCATTACATAGTAGTTTTATGAATTCCTTTCCTATTGTAATGGAAGCCTCTAGCACTGTTGCAAATTCATCATTCAATAGCACGCCTCTTAAAACACCACTACAATTCACAACATTATGTAACATGATGAAGTTTTATGCAAATTGTGTTTCAGCATACTTAAGCAAAAATAAGAGTAGGAGTTTTGTTAAACTCATTCTTCATACGTGTATCATTGTTCATGAAGCTCACTGATGCATTTGCCTCATTGATTGAAGGAAAATTCAATCCAAAGTGCCAATGTCTTTGAGATATTATTTAGGCAATGAGCCATGCAAAAACAAACACTGATATGAGGATAAAAACTTTCAATAATTTGGGCTACTACTCTGTTTGCATCTTCCCCATCTCCTACTATGGCTACAACATTTGCTAGACCTACTATTTCTATGGCACTTAACTACTCAAAAGAAAGCACATCAACAGATTTTCCTATCTCATATGCATCATGAGATGATATGAAGTACATCTCACCTCAGGAGTAAGTAATAACTTTATGGATAGATCTCCGTTGTGCATCACTCAATCCACCCACGAGCAAGGACACTCCATTTCTTTCCCATGACTTTTAGATGTTCTTACGTGTGGCTTCCATAAATTTCTTCTCCTCATCTAGTAGAGTCCTACGCAAACGCGAGGAACATATTGTGGTCCATATTCCCCGGATCTTTTGTTGGAAGTGGAGTGGGCCTTAATAACAATAATCACAGGTTTTGATGATCTTCCCACAAATGAACCTTAGCCTACACACCTTAAGACTCAAAAATAGATGAGTGAGAGATAGAGAGAATAGATACGATTTTTCAAGTGTAACGGTAAGCTAGAATGCTTACATACACTATCTTAATATTAAAGTCAAATTACCATGTGTATAGATGATACGAAACTGAATGTTGTTGATATATTTAGGTAGTGATGTGTGTGAACACTCTAGGACTGCCGGGGCACTTTTTTCCCTCTTTAGGAGGTTTTTTTTCCCCGGCTTGTATATACGCCTATTGCCCTAATGGGCTACTTATCTTTGTACATTCTCTAGTAATACATTCAGTCTTGTGTGTTGTGCTCCAAGCTTCTTCTTCTTCCTTGTGCTGTTCGCGTGCTTCCGCAGACGTCTAACTCCAACAATTGGTATCAGAGCAGGTCGTCGCTTCTTCTAGGGCGCCGTCGACACTCCTCCGTTTGCAGTCTCAGATTCTCACAAAATTTGGTGAGCATACTCAGTGCTTGTGCAAGCTATTTCGTCCTTTTGTGCCAAAGGTATATACTAGTTTCTGTTCGCCAGTTTAAGCGTCTCGAAGTCTGCTACAGGTCTAGCAGAACTCATCTCGGCAGTTCTGTTCAACTTTTTGAGATACAGTCAATTTTCTGCATCAAGGTATTTTAGTCACCGGCCATGGCTGAAAGCAGTGATGTATTCCGTATGTTGGCTGTTGAGGATAAGTTGGATGGTACCAACTACCCATTATGGGCTTATATGATGCGACATGTACTGGTTGCAAAAGGATTATGGAACATTGTGCAAGGTGTTGAAAGACGTCCTGTTACACCTGTAACGACAGGTACTGCAAATACAGGTGTTGGAGCTGATGAAGATGGTGTGGAAGATGATATTCCGCAGATTCCTGTTCGTGCTGCTGTTTCTGTTGCACCTACTGCAGAGCAGATTCGTTGTGATGGCAGAGATGCCCCGGCACATGCATTGATAGCTTTGTCTGTCAAACGTGCCATTATTCCTCACATTCGCTCTTGCAGAATAGCAAAGGATGCTTGGGATACACTTACCACTTTGTACCAGGCTAGGAATGAGGCTCGTGTTGCTTACCTCCGAAAACAGTTGGAGAGTGAGCACATGAATGAAGGTGATTCTATGGACAGTTTTCTTACAAAGATCAAAGACCTGGAGGAACAATTGATTTCTGCTGATGAGGTTATACCAGATAGCTCACTTGTGAAGACCGTTCTGAATGGTCTTCCTGATTCATATCAGAGTTTTGCCTCTACTCTTCGGTTGATGATGAAAGGCAATCCGAATGCCTTGTCATTTGAGGAATTAGTCTCTGTTCTGTTGCAGGAAGATCAGTCCAGGCAGAACAGGTCCATTATGCGTGTTGCAGATCAAGCTTTCCTGGCTAGTCAGAAGGGCAAAGGAAAATGGAGCTCTTCTACTAGTAAGCAGAAATCTGCAAATGATGCACAATCGAAGAACCAGGATAAAGATGAAAAGAAATCAGAAAAGCAGAAATTGTTCTGCAAGTACTGTAAAGGAAATGATCATATTATAAAGAACTGTCCAAAACTGGCTGCTAAAGAGGCAAAGAAGAAAGAGGCTCGAATGGTTGTTGCAGAGGCCTCTACACCAAAAACAGAGTCTGCAAATCTTGTGCAGGAAGAAGAATGGGCGTTTACTACTGTCTGCAGTTTTGACCCATCTTCTCATGATCAGTGCATGTCTGCAGTAGACTCAGATGTTTGGTACTTTGACAGTGGGGCGACCAAACATATTACCTCGCAGCGCAGTTTCTTCTCTTCACTTGAGCCTGCTCCTACAGGGAATACTGTCACATGCGCCAATAACTCCGCTTATCCTGTTATGGGAGTTGGTAAGATCATTCTGACTACTGCTGATGGTAGTTCTTTCACTTTGTCAGATGCTTTATTTGTGCCAGGGATCAAAAAGAATCTGTTATCAGTTTCTGCATTAGCCAAGATTGGCTTGGTTGTGAAATTTGTTGATGACAGGTGTACAGTCCATGATCTCTCAAATGGCGATGTGATTATTGCTTCTGGCATTTTATGTCGTGGGCTGTATAAGCTCATAGACTATGAAAGATCTGTGAATGATTCGGCATGTGCAGTTCATGATTCTCAGGCTATGTCAGATGCAAAGCTTTGGCATGCACGCTTTGGTCATCTGAATTTTGCTAGTTTGTTACGCCTGCAGAAATCTGAAATGGTGTCCTCTTTGCCCAAACTTGAGGCACCTGGAAAACATGTTTGTGAAGGCTGTATTTTGGGCAAAATGCAGCGTTCTTCCTTTCCAAAAGATGGTTCAGTTCGGGCTACGTAGAAATTACAGCTTGTACATAGTGATGTCTGTGGTCCTATGCAGACACCCTCTTTTGGAAATTACCTTTACTTCGTGACTTTCATTGATGATTTTTCCAGGCATGCATGGGTATATCCACTCAAAGCAAAGTCCGAAGTGTTCATGTGCTTCAAACAGTTTTTGATTTTGGCTGAAAATCTGTCAGCATGTAAAATGGGCACCCTCCGTTCTGATCGAGGGGGGGAATATATGTCTTCAGATTTTAATGCATTTCTAGCTGAACGTGGGATAAAACACCAGTGTACAGTGCCGTATACACCTCAACAGAATGGAGTTGCTGAACGAAAGAACAGGTCACTCATGGAGATGGCGAGGTGCATGGTCAAAAGTCAGGCTTTACCACATAGTTTCTGGCTTGAGGCTGTCATGTGTGCAGCATATGTACTGAACAGGTGTCCCACTAAAGCATTGCAGTCTATCACTCCATATGAGGCTTGGCATGACCGCAAGCCATCTGTTGCTCATCTGCGTGTTTTTGGTTGTTTGGCATATGCATTAGTGCCTGAACAACATCGCAGAAAATTGGATGATAAGGCAGTAAAATGTATTTTTGTTGGGTAGAGTTCTGAAAGTAAAGGCTATCGTCTGTATCATCCACAGACTAAACGCATTCTGGTTAGCCGTGATGTTGTCTTTGTGGAAGATGCTATTCAGCCATTGCTTTCATGTACTAAGGAGACATCTGTTAGCTCCAAAGACATGTATGATACTTTGATGCCTCTTTTTACAGGTGGACAGGCTAGTGCTGGTCCTAATGAGGCAACTTCTCAGCCTTTGCAAGTTTCATATGATGATGCAGATCATTCCATTTCTGATGCAGATTTACATGATGCACTTGTTGATGAGAGAGCTGATATTGAGCAGGCAAAAACTATGCCAAAATGGCTGGTGCAAACTTTGCGTGACAGCAAATTAGATACACCTTTGTCATATCGTACTCGTTCAGGCTCTCATAGTGCCTCCTTTGCATCAGATTGCTATGCTATGGCTGCATCTAGTCTCTGTGATGAGAATGAGCCTGTTTCTTTTGATGAAGCACAAAATTCAGAAAATTGGATGGCTGCTATGCAATCTGAATATGATGCTATAATGAAGAATGGTACATGGTCTTTATGTGACTTGCCTCCTGGCAAGAAGGCCATTGGCACTAAGTGGGTATACAAGCTGAAGCGTAAACCTGATGGTACAGTTGACAGGTATAAGGCTAGGCTTGTTGCAAAGGGTTATGCGCAGGAAAGAGGCATTGATTTTGATGAGACCTTTGCACCTACATGCCGTATGACTACTGTTCGGAGCATTTGTGCACTTGCAGCCCATCATGGTTGGAATGTACATCAGTTGGACATTAAAACAGCATTTCTGAATGGTGACTTGCATGAAGAAGTGTATGTTTTTCAGCCCCGTGGCTTTGTGCAGAAAGGGCATGAAAACCAGGTGTGCAGGTTAAAGAAGGCGTTATATGGTTTAAAGCAAGCACCACGTGCTTGGTATGAGAAGATACATGCCTATCTGATTGCACATGGTTTTGAGAACAGTCCAACTGAAAGCACCTTATATGTTAAGCGTGCTAATGATGTGCTTCTGATCATTGTTGTCTATGTTGATGACATGCTGCTCACTGGTCCTATTGAGACACATATTGCTGATTTTAAGGCTGATTTGCATGCCTCATTTGAGATGTCTGATTTGGGGCATTTGCATCACTATTTGGGCATTCAGTTTATGCACGTTGATGGTGGAATGGCTTTGTGTCAAACGAAATATATTGACACATTATTGCAGCGTTTTGGCCTTGAAGACTGTAAGCCTATTGCCACTCCTATGGAGACAGGTTTACGATTGAGTCTTCATGATGCTGGAGATGCATTTGATGCTGTTCTCTATCAGCAGGATGTTGGATGCTTGATTTACTTATGCATTACTCGGCCAGCTATTCAGTTTGCTGTCTCACAGATGAGCAGGTTCATGCATTGCCCAGGAGTCACGCATTGGAAAGCGGTTAAGCGCATCTTTCGCTACTTGAGTGGTACTCGGCTACTTGGGTTGTTTTATCCCAAGGGGGGATCACTACCACCAGATTTGCATGCTTTTTCTGACTCAGATTGGGCTGGTTGCTATGACACTCGTGTGTCCACCAGTGGTTTTTGCTTCATGCTTGGTAGCTCATGTATATCTTGGTTGAGCAAGAAGCAGCCTACTGTGGCCACTTCCAGTTGTGAGGCTGAGTATAGGGCAGCTTTCACAGCGACTGTTGAGTGTGTGTGGCTCAGACGCCTTATGGCTGATTTGGGTGTTGGCCAGTCTTCTGCCACCACCATCTTCACTGACAGTCAGAGCGCATTGGCAGTTGCGAGGAACCCTGTGTTCCATGCTCGCACTAAGCACATTGAGGTGCATTATCACTATGTCAGGGAGAGGTTCTCTGCTGGGGAGATCAGCTTGGCATATGTGCCCACGCAGGAGAACATTGCAGACCTTTTCACGAAGGCTCTGCCTAGGGAGAAGTTTGAAGCTTTCCGCAAAGCTTTGGGCTTACTTCCTTTTGTGGAGTGATGTCCACATAGCTTGGCACTTCCTTATACATGAGTGCCAGCTCCTTGTTCACCGCATCACTCCCAGGGGGGATTTGTTGATATATTTAGGTAGTGATGTGTGTGAACACTCTAGGACTGCCGGGGCACTTTTTTCCCTCTTTAGGAGGTTTTTTTCCCCCGGCTTGTATATACGCCTATTGCCCTAATGGGCTACTTATCTTTGTACATTCTCTAGTAATACATTCAGTCTTGTGTGTTGTGCTCCAAGCTTCTTCTTCTTCCTTGTGCTGTTCGCGTGCTTCCGCAGACGTCTAACTCCAACAAATGTATGCTGAAATTTGATACAAAATTTGAATTTAGGCACAAAATTTGGGAACTAGATACAAGAGTTTGTGTGTAAAGTGCCTAAGAGCTATGAAAAAGTGTGTGTGTGTGTGTGAGAATGGAGTGAATATGATCAGTTTAGAACTATTTTACAACAAATTCTAATTCAATGCTCCAATGTTGCACCAAGGTAGAGCACACCTCCTCCAAAAGTTAATGACCTCCAAGTTTGATAACCTTGTGCACTTGTGCCTTTACTTAATCTTGGACAATGATAAGACCCTCCTTATATAGTTTTTACATTAGCCACGATGAGCTTTTCTAGAAAAGCTACACAAAATCCTAATCACATGTGAAAACCACCAAATTGCGTAAGTTTTTTACAATCACAAAAACTTTCTTTTCAGAGCTAAAAAGGAAGTGATCTCATTATATAGGCTTTAGTTGAACATGGGACATAGCTTTCATTGATCTACAAATGATGAGGAACATTTTGAGGTAAAAACACTTTTTGCACAAAAATTAGGGTTAGGGTTTTCTCTCAAACTAGACTTCTGATGAGTGAATATTATATACCAAATGAAAGCCCTCCTCAAGTACTATCTTACGGGTTAATAAAAACATTTTACTTTTTGTGACCAAAATTTAGCTAAGTATCAAAAATTAGGGTTGGTGGTGTAGAGGAAATTCTTGTTCTCTTGTGCTCGAGGTCGGTTCTTTTTCTGAGTGCAATATGCACTATGTGCTGCTTTGCACAATCCCAAAAAAAAAGACTACAAAAACCTCGAACTCCACAAAACCACAAACTTAACAGAAGAAGGTAAAACACAGAATCACAGAAGCATCACTTCGTTATCATAAGCATGAAAGTATAAAAGATAGACTCAAAACTCACAATAGGTGGAGCAAGGAACCTCCCCTACTCGCACAAACTCAAAACCTCTTTACCGAACTCAACTCTACTCACTCTAGATACCGGTGAAGTGCCCTGGTCTCTACCGAGCTCTCAGCCTTGTAGACTACTCCGCTTGTCCACAGTAACAAGACCAGAGCCTCTTGTCTACCTCCATGATTGAGCTTCCGAGATTGAGAATAGAAGCACACTTCTTCCAGTATCCTCTCTCTCACTCGTTTGATCTCTCTCAGAGTCCTTGTATCTCCTATCTCCTATGTGATGCGATCCTTGCCTTCGAGTCTCTTTCCTTTATATAAGCGGCTTCCTATGGAGCGGTTACTCCACTACTCCTTCATTCTCACTTTTCTCTGCCAAGTCCGGTACTGTACAAGTCTAGTACGCTGCGGGCTCTGCCACATCTGGTACTCTGGCCTCCACTCTTTTTCTTTGTCTCTTTGTTTCCACTCTCTTTTTTACTGGCTTCACCGCTTCTAGTGGGTCCCTTCTTTAGTTTGCCTTCAAGAGACGAATCTGAGAATTTAGTCTTTTTTGGAAAAATGAGTTGTTGGACCACTTTTGTTGCGATGGATTTTTGTGAAGACCACTTTCTCCAAAAGAAATCTTTAAAAATACCAATTAGTGGGATTGGTCTCCATACCACTTTTAGCCTTCTATGAAATTAGTGTTTACTGGGAATGCCTTCTGTAATTATACTCAAGATTTAGCTATGCCAAAAAATTTTGTAGGGCCCTATTTTGAGTTATAGGGCTTGTCCGCCACTATTGCACTCTCGGTCTCGAAGAGTGCCCATCAGTGAAGTGAAATGCTTGTTGTGCCTTTGTGTGTGTGTTTTTTTATATTAAGTATGCTATCGCATAATAGATCAACCGTAAAAGTTACAATCAACTTGACATAAAAGGTGCAAGAAAAAAATATACAAAATTATGCCCACTAACATATTTTGTACCGTTCATGGATACATCAAAATAAAAAGGCTAATGGCTAAGTCTAAATGCAAATACTGGTGATGGACTACAAGATCAACTAAAAATGCATGTACTAAAATGCAAAATGATTCGACTCCTAGAAGAGGCGAAATCTACTTGTTGTCTGCAGAGAATAAGTCAGCAGCCATGGTGTGCTGTGCTCTGGCTCGTTCATACTTCTCCCTTGCTTATTCATACTTCTCTTTGTAGAATTCCACCTGTTTATGTAATTCTTGGTTTTCCCTTTTTATATCAGTGTTTTGCTTTCCTTGATGAGCTAGTAAAAGTAGTTCATTCTGTAGCCTCTTAAATTATGCATCCATGTAATCGATACGAGATCGAAGCTCTCGGTTGCATCTTATGAGAGATGCTACCAAGGTCCTCATAGTGGTGAGATATGTGTGTTGCTCGTCAAAAGCAACGAGCTGAGATTCTGGCAAGATCTCTTGCTGATCGCACAACTCCAGCATGTGACTAAGAGTATCTGCTACTTCATTGAACGGAGAGTTGTGAAGGGGGATGGATGGAGTGTCAGAAGGACATGGAAGTGGGTTGATCCGAAGAGTTAGGTGCATGTGTTATGGAGAGAGAGGGGATAGTAGGTGCAGTGGGTTCTAGTGAGATGGAAGTTTGTATAGGGGCAACAATGATTGTATGAGTTGTCAAGGATGTTGAGGTAGGATTCAAAGAAGGTGGCACATATGTTTGCGGTGGTGAACTAGTATGTGCGGGTGATGGAGGTGATGGTGAATAATTAAGTGATGGTGCGGATGCCTGTGGCTGAGTTGTCTGAGTTGTTGTCGGGTGAAGGGAGTGAGAAGGAGGATCAGATATAGAGTGTTCAGCAGGTGCAGCAGAGGATGAAGTAATGTGTGGTGGCGTCATAGAATATGTAGTATTTGTAGTGGGAATGGGTGTAACAATAGGTGTTGTGGGAGTGATGGTGGATAGGGTAGTGCAAGATGGAGAAGTCAAAACATGTGATGTAGAGGGTGGGGAAGTAGAGAAAGATAATATTTTTCCAGCTCTTGCTTGCGCATAGCCTTGCTCATGAACAGGAAGCGAATCCAACTCTACTCTAGAATCACCAACTACTTTGGCCTGTTTTTGTTTGCTGTAGGTCTGTAGTTTGGATCGAAGCACATGTGTTCCCCTTTTGGCTTTAGATTTGCGCCTATTACTCCTTGTGAATGGCGAAGACCGAATATTGGGGTATAAAGCCGGAAGCAATCGTAACCAAGCGAGTATGAAGCTCCTTTATTAGCTTGTGAGACAAAGCGCTTTCTCTTCGTAAGTACTGATTTCCACAGTAGTTCATGAAATGGATATGGCTTGGAGTAAAGCATACATAGCAATCTATCGCACAAGAAAGTATTAGTAAAAGAAATTTTGACTTGCATGTTTGTAAGTAAAAAATAAAACTTGAAGGCACGCAATATGGGGGCTGTGGCTAGAGCAATTGGGTTTTCTGCAAAGGCTTCCTTGCATTTTGTAATTAATTGATCTTCCGGTATACCCGAGTGAGTGGTGTTTGAGGAAGAGGGAATCGTAGTGGTTGCACCCATGGCTAAAGCAACCATGTCCAGTGATAATGTGCCCCCAACAAATTTAGGAAATGATTGAAAGAAATCAATTATTTCCATATGATCGGGATCCTCTCCTAGGGGAACTAAAGAAAATTCCTTTATGCCCAATGCTATCAATTGGTATGTGGGGAATAGATATGAAAGAGTTTCTCGTTCATTGGGCAAGTTAGAATGAGCATGTATGAACAGCCCTTTACTTCCGGTACCTGATGAGTTTTGTGAAAAAGAACCTGTTCCTTCTGAAGGATCCATGGAAGAAAGACTTTCGGACGGTATAAACTCAGACCCCGTAGACTGGTGGGATCCTTCCTCTTCAGCTGTGTTGTCCTGTTGTCCTGAGGAGAGAGGAATCATCCTTCCTCTTCATCTGTTGTCCTGTTCTCCTGAGGAGAGAGGAATCACCAATTGTTTTTGTTTGCCTTTGTTTATTTATGTGGCGGCATGATGCTGCACATTAGTGGGTAATGCTGTTGTTATTAGGATTCTTGGTTCTGAATGCAAATCAGAGTGAGGCTCGGTAATATTTGCTGTTACAGAGGGTCAGGCTGAACAACCTCATGTGCAGAGGTAACAAGGGTGTTCAATGATGCCATCGTGCCACAGCTTATGACACTCAACCTGGAACAACCACTGGATAAGTAGAGTGTAAGGGCATGAACTACAGTAGGATGTGAACAACTACGTGATGAACCGATGGTTTATCTGCGATGGAAATGATAAGTGAGAACGGTCGGCTAATTGATGGCGAAGCGAACGATTCTCTGCTGGTGGAATACTGTGACCTGCAGCAGCAATGATAAATGGGATGAATTTCAGGGACCAATTAGTGAGGATGATGGTGACCAATTTTGATTTAGTCGGGTATGCGAAACTTATTGCTGAGGACGAAGGAGTGGCTGCAATTCATTGGCTGAGGACGAAGAGTGGGGACAAAATTTGGTGTGACAAATTTGCTGTGGTTGGTTTTTTATTCTTTTTTTTTTTTTTGGGTTGGGCGAATCGGGCATATGCAAGGTAAAGTAGATGCAGTCCAATGAAATCAACTTGGATTCTAGGGAGATGGAACGATGTGAATATCACCTGGGATCCTAGGGAGATAGGTCAAATTTCGTGAGGACAAAATTCTGTCCTTCGTGAGGACGAATTCTGAATAGAAGTCTTCACAAAATTCTGTTCTTCGTGAGGACGAATTCTGAATAGAAGTCTTCAGCAGTGGATCGTTGAGGACAGATGTGTTGTGTGGACGGAATCACTTCGAGGGAAAAGTATTGGTAGCCAAGTGTGAAGACAAATTCTGAATAGAAGTCTTCAGCAGTGGATCGTTGAGGACAGATGTGTTGTGTGGATGGAATCGCTTCGAAGGAAAAGTGTTGGTAGCCAAGTGTGAATTAAGAAATAAGGACAAATTCTGAATGCGTTGCAATTTGAGCATTAGTCATAAGTCTGAATGCGTACAAAGAAGGACGTATTCTGAATGCGCTAGGGACTAATTTTAATGAACAAATCTTTGATTGCCCGACTGTACCCTTCGTGCGACGGATCCTACAGGTGAATCCTACAGATGAAATTTGTTCTTCGCTGGTCTGCAGGAGAGTTAGTAGATCGAATGGTTTGTTAATGACTTCGAGCACTGAGACGAACACATGAGGAGCTGATCCCTGTGAAGAGCTTAAGCGAAAGAAAGAGGTGAATATCCAGTGAAGAGAAGCTGTATTTCTCAATTGATTGGCATCTTAACCCTTCTTAAATTGGAATGATTCATTGTGATCTAGAGCATTTCTCATGTAGGCTACTAGTGAGTGTTTACCATGTGCATACCCTTATCGTCATGGTGCAAAGAATTGCACCTCTGTAATGTCTGAATAGGAGGCTTCCAGAGTGACAGTTATGCAACGGAGGCAACACATAACATACTATTACTTGGTAAAGAAAAGCTGTGGCAGACACGGTTGGATTGATGTCGTTTACCCTAGCTAGATAGTGCTCTGCCTACAATTCACGTATTGCTAAAATTCACCTATTGCTAGTTAAATGCCATACTAACTAAGAAAGTTGGATATTAATGTCGGATGAATTCAATGGCCTAAGTTAAGACTATGAACTATTTACATTATTTACAAGGAGATTGAATGGGTTACTTGAGAGGGTGGTAAGGTTTCACTCTGGAGGCATTGACCAATGGCAGAAGTTCAACTTTCAATGTGGCAAGTTTTACTGCACCCTGAGGAAGTAATTGAACCACCTTATAATGTCCTCTCCATCCTGTGAGGGGCTTGTTTACTTTTCTATTGACCAAAGTGGGTTGATACAAAAGTACAAGTGAGCCTTCTTGTATGTTTCTTTTCCACAGGTAGCGGTCGTGCTGTTGCTTTCTTCTTAACTGAGAGGTCTTTATGTTTTCCCTTGCCCTCATTCTGAGTTCTTCAACTAAGTGGATCCTGGCATATAGAGCTTGCCTAGATGAACCATTGATTTTATGTGTTCCCACTCGTGTCGATCCTTGAATGAATTCCAAGGGAGCTATAGCCTCCATGCCATACAACAATTGGAAGGGTGTGTGCCCAGTGGTAGCCTTGTAGGAGGTTTTGCAAGCCCAAAGCACACCCAAGTATGCTATGCCCCAAGTAGTGGGCTTCTGATGACACATCTTCTTAAGTAAGGTAATGAGCACCTTATTTCCGCCTGGCCATTAGCTCTCGGATAGTATGCGCACGATACCTTGTGGAAGATTTTATACTTCATGAAGATGGTTGTTAGAGTTCTGTTTACGAAGTGTGTACATTGGTCCATAGTGATTTCAATTGGGCATCCATACCTACAGAAAATGTGCTTGTACAGAAATGAAGCTACTGTGTTAGAGGTGCAATCCATAGAAGCAATAACTTCTGCCCATTTAGTAGCATAATCTGTTGCCACCAATAAGTATTTTGCCTTTGAAGGATAAGCCATGGGATAGATGGGGCCTACAAAGTCTAGCCCCCATCTTTCGAAGGATTGCCATGTTGTAGAAATGGTTAGAGGTCTATTGTTGAGCTTAGATGGTTTAGGACCACATCTTTGACACATGTCACAGGACTTGACCATGCTACATGCATCTCTAAAGAGGTAGGGCCACCAAAGTCCACTCTAGAGCACTCTATGGGCAGTGATGTGTCCTGGATAATGACATGATGATGGTCCATTGTGGGCAGATTCTAGGATGGCCTGAACCTATTGAAGATATGCACATCTTCTGATCATGCCATCAGCTCCGATTTTGAAGAGCTGCCAGCCGATGAGAGTGAAGCTTCTACTTTTGATTAAGAGTCTCCTTCTCTCTAATGCTGACATTTGTGAAGAGGAAGTGTGAGCAGATAACAAGTGGACTCACTATACCATGATGGATAAGTATTTACCTCGAATAGGTGATGGTATGGGAGATCATCATTCACTCCCTTTCCTTCATCAAGTACTCCTATTCTAGATAGATGATCTTCCATGAGAAGTTGTTTTCCTGGTCTCTGCATTATTTCAAAATCAAACTCTTGGAAAAGTAGTAACCACCTCCAAATGCGACCTACAATGTTAGGCTTATTGATCAAGTATTTGATTGCTTGATGATCTATAATTACCACAAAATGAACACCCAAGAGGTAGTGTCTAAATTTCTTTAGAGCAAACACAATGGCCAATGCTTCCCTTTCTGTCGTGCTATAGTTTCTTTCGGCTTTGGAGAGAATTCTACTTGCATAATGAATTGGTCTGTCTAGTTTATGTTCCTTGCTTGGTTGTCCAAGAATTGCGCCTACAGCAGTGGAACTGGCATCCACATGCACATGAAAAGGTACATCCCAATCTGGAACTATGAGAATGGGGGCGCTCGCCAATTTACCTTTGAGAGTTTCAAATGCTAATTCCTCTTCCTGAGACCAAGTGAATGGGACTAGTTTTCTTGTTAATCTAGACAGAGACCTTGCTATATCAGCATACATTTTGATGAACTTTCTATGATATCCAGTGTGACCTAAGAAGCTTTGTACTTGTTTCGAATTAATAGGACATGGCATTCGCATAATGGCAAGTACCTTATCATGATCGGGAGCCATACCTTTTGATGAAACCACATGCCCAAGAAGTGTTCTTGAAGTGTTCCTTCAGTGACTAAAAAGTGACATTTGTTTGGGTTCAGCTTTAGTCGTGCTTGGCTGCATAGCTCGAACACTTCTCGCAATTGTGCAAGGTGTTCTCTAAAATATTCGATAGGAGAGGAACATCCTGCACCTGAGAAAGTGGAAAAATCATCCATAAAAATTCTTAAGAATTTCAAAAGCAGTGGTCAAAAAATGGTGGAGACCACCTTGTTGAAGGATGCAGGAGCGTTTCTTAGACCAAAAGCCATCTTAGTGTACACATATGTACCCCATGGTCTGACAAAGGCTATTTTGGATTGAATTGGTACTTTATTGTACCCACCGAAACCATCCATAAAGCTGTAAAGAGAGTGTCCTGCAACATCTTCTACCACTTGTTCAGAAAAAGGAGTAGGGGACCCATCAGGGATTGTTACCATATTGAGAGCCCTGAAATCGACACAAATTCTGATTTTATTCGATTGCTTTTTAGGAGCTATAACCATGGATGACAGCCACTGCGAATGTTCCACTGGTACAATTATTTTTTCCTCTTCCATTTTCTCAATCTCTTTTTTCACTGCTTCATCATATTTTGGATTGAGTCTATATATCCTCCCTCTGATTGGTTTTGCATTCTCCAAGAGAGGTATTGTGTGCTCTCCTAAGTGTGGAGCTATCCCTTCAAGGTCTTCATATGACCATGCAAAGATGCTTTTGAATTTACTCATGAAAGTAATTACCTCAGCGAGTAGAGTAGGATACTCTCACAACCAAGATGCCAAAAGAACTGATTGAGGTTTCGCTTCCATTCCCAGGTTGACCTCCTTCACTAAGCTGGAGATTAAAATGGATTTTTTAGCTTCTTTGTTGAAAAGGTCACTTGAAAAGCAGGGAGACTCATCCAAGAGGATATTAGTTTCGTGCTTTTGAACCCATCCTTTTGCTAGCTCCTCCCTTTGTGCCGAACCCTCCTTCACCTCTTTTTCCAAGTCTTCATAGTCTCGTGATAATTCGTATCCATTGAGAGCACCTTCAGTGTAGTATTTGCACATTTTATCTTTTCCCGTCTATAGTCGAGGATAGGTTCCCCTAGCCCAATAGTTTCTACTTCCTTGTCATTTTCACTTATATTAATCCCATAGCATGGAAATGAGTCTACTGCTTCTATCCATTGGAGCAGGTCTTTATCATCTTCCACTTCTAATTCTTCTTCTTCATGTATGAAAAGGGAATGTGTGTTACCTTCATATTGTCTTTGATCCTTGTTGTCCAGTCTTAGATATTGCCGTGAGTCAACTGTGTTGATTAACAGAGTGTCATTGCTCTAGTCATGAATTGCATGATGATGTCCCAGCCAAGGTCGGCCAATCAGCAACGGGTATCCCCCTTCCACGAAGGGAACATCGACCACAACAAAATTCAAGAAAAATTGGATTTCATGAATAATCACCTGCACCTGTTCCACTATTCCCAATGGTTGGACCCTCCTTTGATCTGCAAGAGTCACAGTGAAAGAGGCTTTCCTTGTCATTTCCAGACCTAACGAGAGCATAGTGTAGTGGGGCATTAGATTAATGCCCGACCCTCCATCAATAATAACTCCTGTAAAAGTTTTGCCTTTGATGGTCAAGGTGACTGTTGGACTTCTAGAGTCAGTAGTGGGCGTCTTACCTGCCGTTATCAAGTACATGCTCCCCACTAATTTTGATCTCAGGGGTTGGAGGGCAAAATGTTTCAATTATTCCGAGAACATCACTCCTAAACCCTTCGTCCATCCTTAAAAGATCATAGAGAGATACCTGTTTACAGGTGTTTTTCAAGAGATTCTCGGTGTCGACAATAGTAGATTCGAGCTCTTCTGATGAACCATTCAGTTCCTTCACGGCGTCCTTGTAAGCTTCATCTACCTCCTCGCTTCTTCCATCAAGATAAGGTATTTTCGAGCTAGGTTCTGCCTCTTCCATGTAATTGGTCTTGCGCTTGTTTTCTTCCTGTAATTTCTTCTTTTGGGCCCTTGTACGTACTCCAGCATCAGCTTCTCCCGCGTTCACTTCTCTCGCCTTGATTTCTCTTAGTGATACTACATTTGCTGCAAGATATTTAAGATTATTCTGTTCTAGCAAATTTTCAACATAGATTAGTTTGGGTCCAATTTCAGTGAACCCAATTTCTGAAATTACCCCTTTTCTTGGAAATTGTCCAATTTTTGAAATTGGACTTATTTCTTTAATTAGCTTCACTCGTCTATCTGACATTGGTGTCCTTTTGGTAGTTGACTCAACTTCGAAAAACTGTGTATTTTCTTGAATTGGCCGAAGCTCTGAACTTGGAATTAGTCTACTCTGTGAGGTTGGACGAATCTTTGAAATGGGACTGATTATTGAAGCTGTTCCATCTGAAGTATTTGTCATACACGAATCTTTGAAATGGGACTGATTATTGAAGCTGTTCCATCTGAAGTATTTGTCATACCTGGAATCGGTCCAGTCATAAGAATTGGTGTAATTTCTGAAGTTAACCCTTCCACTGAAGCCGGTTTGGTTAGATTGTCTCCCCATCTTGGATTGCTTTCACCATTCACAGAAATCACGTTTACCTGGTACGAGGAGCTCACATGTTGCTGCCCACATACCCCTCCTTGGCTGGCGCTTGGCCGCAACTTTGGACAATCTTTTGAATAGTGGTCAGTAACGTCAGGGCAGAGTTTGCATGGGGGTGAACCTTCGGGAAGAGTACATCTACTCTGGAAATGCCCGTACTCACCGCATCGATAGCACATTATGCGCTTCCTCTTGTTGACGGGTTTTCTTTGACCGTTATTATTGTAGTGAGGGGCATTGCTGTTGAATTGAGTAGTAGTGTACATCACTTCTTGTGGGTGGCTATGTTGGTTGAACTGTGCTCCAGGAACCTGGACCCAATTGGTTTGAATGCCTTTGAGGAAGTAGCAATCTCTTGCCTCATGGCCACTTTTTCCACAAAATTGGCATGTGGTCTTTTTTGGACATTCGTGGTTGCTATGACTTGGTTTGTTATATATTGTACACCAAATGAAAGATTTTACCTCCTTCTGAGCCTTAAGCTCCTCCACCTCTTGCCGGAGATGTGCAATAGTGTCTTCTCTTGCATTCTTTTCTTCTTGTAAACTCTTCTATAGTTGAAGGGCTTCTAACTCCCTCCTCAGGCTCGCCACTAAGTCCCAGTGAGATTCTTCTTGAATTGCCTCCTTACCTTCAAAATGATGGCAAGCCTCCTTGATCCTAGCTGCAGCGCCTTCAATTCTTGTAGTGTTGCGTCTGCTCGTAATAGTTCCCTCAGTTTATGCTGAGAAGATTTTTGGAGGGCTTTTTCCACCCACTTCTTAACTAAGAAGTCTCCAGGTTGGGCAGGGAGTTTGGCTACTAGAGATTTTACTCTAGTCATTAGCTTAGGGAATGATTCCCCGGGCTGAAGTTTAAGATTCTCTAAATTATCAAGAGTCCGTTCAGTGGAGTTACCTGGTCTGAAGGTGTTGGTGAAGGCTTCCCTTAAGGCTTCCCATGTTGCAAAGTGTCCTTCAGCATATTGGCTGAACCATCTACCAGCAACGCTCTCCAAGGTAGCCGGAAAGAGGGCTAGAAAAGCGTCATGTCGGTTCTGGAGCCCCCTGCTCTTGCAAAGGGATAAAAACCTCCGCACATGGTCATCTGGGTCCTCATGAGAAGCTCCTTTGAAAGTTGGAAATTTTATGTTGATTCGAGATACAAGTGCACCTAAATCGTATGCCATTCTCCTTGTGCTATTGTTGAGGGCAAGTATGTCCTCGAACGATGAGAATGAAGATGAAGATGAAGATCCAACCGGAAGTGGAAGAGGGTTAGGAGGTACCCTAGGAGGGGTATAGTGAACAATCCTTCTATGGTAGCTCTTGATGGGCGTTTTAACGAGACTGAGAGATCCCCCCTTATGAGACGGGTATGAGTCATAGACTACCACTCTGTATGAACTCATAGATGAGAAGCTCGCCTAAGATGACTTCGTTAAGGTGGACTCAAGATAGGATTAGAAATAAACTTGAACTAAATCCTCAACTTGTAACCTGGTCTTGAACAAGGATAAAGGCCAAAAAATAACAAGGATGAAAAAGTGAGCGAGAAGCAACGACTAAGTTCAAAAAATAACAAGGACGAAAAAGTGTAGCGAAATGCAAAGACTACGTTAAAAGACTAATTTTGAGGGTTGAATTTTGAAGGCTGAATTTTGAAGGATGAATTCTGGAGGTTGAATTTTGAGGGATGAATTTCGAGGGCTCAATTTTGAGGGATGAATTTTGAGGGCTGAAATCTAAGGGACGAGGGTTGAATTTTGAAGAATGAATTTTGGAGGCTAAATTTTGAAGGCTGAATTTTTTAGGGCTGAATTTTGAGGGAAAAATTTTGAGGGCTGAATTTTGAGGGATGAATTCTGAAGGACAAATTTTGGGGTTGAATTTTTGAGGGATGAATTTTGAGGGCTGAATTTTGAGGGATGAATTCTGAGGGCTGAATTTCGAGGGAAGAATTTTGGAGGGCTGAATTTTGAGGGACGAATTTTGGGGGTTGAAATTTTTAGGGATGAATTTTGAGGGCTGAATTTTGGAGGCTCAATTTTGAAGGCTGAATTTGGAAGGCTGAATTTTGAGGAATGAGGGTTGAATTTTGAGGGATAAATTTTGGAGGCTGAATTTTGAAGGCTGAATTTTGAGGGATGAGAGTTGAATTTTGAAGGATGAATTTTGAGGGCTGAATTTTGGAGGCTGAATTTTGAAGGCTGAATTTGGAGGGCTGATTTTTGAGGGATGAGGTTGAATTTTGAACGATGAACTTTGGAGGCTGAATTTTGAAGGATGAATTTGGAGGGCTGAATTTTTGAGGGATGAATTTTGGGGGTTTGAATTTTTGAGGGATGAATTCCAAGGACGAATATGGAGGATGGAGGATGAGTGCTAAGGACAAAATTTTGAAGGATAAATTCTAAGGATGAAATTTTGAACGATGAAATCCAAGGACGAAATTTTGAAGGATTCTAAGGATGAAATTTTGAACGATGAAATCTAAGGACGAAATTTTGGAGGATGAATTCTAAGGACGAATTCTAAGGACTAATTTTCAAAAAGACAAATTTGAAAGACTAACGCTATTAAGACTAATATTTAGGAAACAAGACTGAAAAAGACTAATTTTTTAAAACAGTTCTAAACAAGAGAGTAACCACTCAATCTTAAAGAAAAAATGCAAAGCAGGTCCCACCAAGCGTGCCAAATTGAGCACCTCTAGAGGAAATTCTTGTTCTCCTGTGCTCGAGGTGGGTTCTTTTTCTGGGTGCAGTATGCACTATGTGATGCTTTGCACAATCCCAAAAAAAAGACTACAGAAACCGCAAACTCCACAAAACCACAAACTTAACAGAAGAATGTAAAACACAGAATCACAGAAGTATCACTTCGTTATCATAAGCATGAAAGTATACAAGCATGAAAGTGTACAAGATAGGCTGAAAACTCACAATAGGTGGAGCAAGGAACCTCCCCTGCTCGCGCAAACTCAAAACCTCTTTACCGAACTCAACTCTACTCACTCTAGATACTGCTGAAGTGCACCAAGCTCTCAGCCTTGTAGACTTACTCCGCTTGTCCACAGTGACAAGACCACAGCCTCTTGTCTACCTCCATGATTGCGAGATTGAGAATAGGAGCACACTTCTTCCAGTATCCTCTTTCTCACTCGTTTGATCTCTCTCAGAGTCCTTGTATCTCCTATCTCCTATGTGATGCGATCCTTGCCTTCGAGTCTCTTTCCTTTATATAAGCGGCTTCCTGTGGAGCGGTTACTCCACCACTCCTTTATTCTCACTTTTCTCTGCCAAGTCCGGTACTCTGCAAGTCTGGTACTCTGCGGGCTCTGCCACATCTGGTACTCTGGCCTCCACTCTTTTTCTTTGTCTCTTTGTTTCCACTCTCTTTTCTACAGGCTTCGCTCCTTCTAGTGGGTCCCTTCTTTAGTTTGCCTTCAAGAGACGAATCTGAGAATTTAGTCTTTTCTAGAAAAATGAGTTGTTGGACCACTTTTGCTCCGATGGATTTTTACGAAGACCACTTTCTCCAGAAGAAATCTTTAAAAATACCAATTCGTGGGATTGGTCTCCAGACCACTTTTAGCCTTCTATGAAATTAGTGTTTACTGGGAATGCCTGCTGCAGTTATACTCAAGATTTAGCTATGCCAAAAAAATTTGTAGGGCCCTATTTTGAGTTATAGGGTTGGAAATTAGCTAATCACATTCTTAAAGCTTTTGTGGAAGACCTATTCAGAATATGATTAGCTGTATGTATTGCATCAAACAAAAACTTGGGAGAAAGCTTTTTGAATGACATCATACTATGCATCATCTCAACAAGTATCCTATTCTTTCTCTTTGCAACACCATTCTATTCTGGAGTGTAAGCAATAGTGAGTTGATGAGAGATACCTTTGTCTTCAAGAAAAGACTTCCAAGTCTTTTGACATGTACTCTCCTCCTCTATGACTTCTCAAAATCTGAATTTTTTACTCACTTTCATTTTGAATCATAGCTAAGAACTTCTTATAAATAGGAAAGACCTCTTACTTTGCTTTAAGATCATAAATCCATGAATATCTTAAGAAATCATCAATAAATATAACGAAGTATCTATAACCTTGAATGGAATTTGTTCTCATAGCACCATTCACATCTGAATGTATCCTCTGCAACTTCCTTGTGGACATGATGTATCCATGCTTCTTGAAAGGAAGTTTGTGAAGCTTTCTTTCCAGGCATCCTTCACATGATTCTGCGTCATCTAGAAAGGTAAAAGTAAGCAAACTCTCCACCATACCTTGATCTTTGATAATTTGAGAGCTCTATAACTAATATGACCAAATCTAGCATGCCATAACTTCATGCTCTCCTTAGGTGTTGTAGATCTAGCAACATTGGCATGACTAAGTTTGGATCACATAAACATGCCACTTCTATTTTCACCTTGAAGTAGACAATGCTCCTCATTAGGTGAGAGGATCTGACATGAATCTTTCTTAAAAACAACTTTAAAACCTTTTGACAAGAAAGTAGATATATACAACAAATTCTTCTTCATTTCAAGAAGATAAAGAATATTAGAAACTGTGACATTTTCACCTGTTCTTGACTTAAGGTTTACTTCTCCAACACCTACAACATCCAAATCATGACCATTTGCAATGATCACTCTTCTACCTGAAGAGTTAGTAAGAGAAGAAAATACCTTTCTGCAACCTGTCATATGCTTAGTAGCTCCAGAATCCAAAATCCAAGGATTATCATAGCATTAGGGGAAAAAATGAGCCCTCTTTGAGCCTTTTAGATTAAGGGCTGATTAGTGATCCACCAATGAGGAGAGAGCAATGGCCACTCTAGTTTCTTAATCCACTAGACTAGGACTAGACTTCCCTTGGTTTGTGTTGGTCAAAACTTTCAAAACCACTACAAATTCGTGGTTTTTGAGAAAAGAATGGTTTGAGCTTTTGAATTTCAAGGCCGCAATCATTGCGCACCGTTCGATTGAGAGAAAAATCAATGTCTCAAATTGTAACATTCAAAAAAAGGCGCTTATCAATTCCAACCATTCGATCTCATTGCAATCCAACGCTGGAGAACTGGTGGAGATCGCACAAGGCGCTCAAGATTGTGCACCATTAGATCAAATGTTGATCTAAGGGCTCTACATGAGATCTTTAAATGGACAGCGCCTTTTGTTGCCCTTCATTGGATCGCATGCGTATCCAACGGCCATGGAAGTGCCCAAAATTTGGATCAGCGGGAATAACGCTCTACCGTCAGATTAGCGAAGATCGGATGGTGCAACTACTTAAGTAATTTTCGGAACAGCGCCGAATATGGGCTTCCATTGGATCTTCAAGATTGAATGGCTCAGATTGACTGCAACTTGAAATTCTCTCTACTGTCCTTCACAAATCTGCCACGCAATGATTCGCCTGTCCAGAACTCTTTTAATCCTAGCCATTTATATAAAACGATCTAAGGGCTGAGAATGAATTCGACTACACCTTGAGTTTTTATGTATATTTTATTGAAGAAAACCACCAGTGGTATTACTTATGCTCTTAAACCCTCAAAAGCTTAATCTTAATCCCTGAAAATTAGGGATCCTTACAAGGCTCAGCCAGGGTTCACTTTTTCCCCTAATGGATTGCATTTAATGCTACTTGATCAAAAGCTAATTCTTCAATACTAACACATGCATAAGATTGACACTTTCTTCTTCTCATTATAAATCCTCTTTCTACAGTCTGCTATGAAATGACCTAGTTTCTTACAGTAATGGCAAATTCCTTTCTTTGAACTAGATGTAGTGGCGGACTTTTCCTTGGGTGTAGAGGAAGTAATTGGGGAAGGACTAGAAGGTTTAAGAGTAAAAGACTTACTTTCCTTCTTAGTTTGCTGACTCTTCTTCTTCTTCTTCTTCTTACCCTTTGATGATGATAACATGGCTTCATCATTCTCTTCCATACCCTTTTGTTGATATTCATCTTGAAGTAACAAGAACTGCAACTCTTCAAATGAAAGTTCTCTATCTCTTTACGGAGAGATAAAGAAGTAAGAAAATCATGATATGAAGATGGAAGTGAGTTTAGAAGTGTATTTAGCATCTCTTCATATGAAATAATGACTTGGACATTGAGTAATTGATCTCATAAATCTTTGAGCTTCAAAATATGTGACTCAACTGACTCACCAACTTTCATCCTTGTGTTGGCATCTATCTCCTTACATTAGCTTTCCTAGCAGGATTTCTCCTCTGATAGAAATCCTCTAACTCCAACCAAGCCTAACAAGAGGGTGTGCATGACCTGATTTGGGATATAATATGCCTCTTTACTCTCATAGCAATATATGAAAGTGCTTGTGCATCCCTCGAATCCCATCTAGATAGCTCTTCTATACGAAGTAATCTAGTAGCACCATGGACTCCGGATGATGAAAGAGTTTCTTCTTCACTAACCTCGTGTTGAGGAGAAATTGGAACAGAAGGTCTTCTAAAAGATGAAGCAACATCTTCTCCTACTTATCTCGGCCTTAGATAAGTGTCATTGATAATATTCCACAAGTCTTTAGATACTAACAAATTCATCATCATAAAACTCCACATTGGATAGTGAGACATTCCTTCAAGCTTGTCCTCATTTTCAAGTCTATAATGACTCATCTTGTTAAGGGTGTATTATGCTTGTTGGGGATAAAGGCCCCAAGGACTCTCCTTTTGTATATTTTGATCCTTCCATGTGAAAGCTCTCTTCAAAATCTTTCCAGACATATTTTTGTTATAATTTTTGGACCCCAAACTGGGGAGTTACAGGCATTTACATTATTTTTATGACTTTTGGTCATTGGCCATGTGTGAACATGCCCAAATGACCTAAAAGTCACTTATCAAAAAGACTTGGTCCCAAATCTCTCATAACTTTTTTGGGACTTCTTCAACTTCAGCTTCTCCATCTTCTTCTCCAAATTTGTGCACAGGTTTCTCTCTCTACTTTCTCTCTCCTCACGCAACAGCCCACTCCCTTTGCATTTGGAGCAACCGAGCACACCACCACGTAGCTCTCTACGGCCTCTTTCAATGGTGTATTATGCTCTGATACCAAATGTTCGAAGTGGGATGGATCTTAATAACAATAATCACAAGTTTTCAAGATCTTCCAACAAATGAACCTTAACATACACACCTTAAGACTCAAAAATAGATGAGTGAGAGATAGAGAGAATAGACAAGGTTTTCCAAGTGCAATGGTAAGCTCGATGCTTACCTACACTATTTTGATATTAATGTCAAATTACAATGTGTATAGATGATACAAAACTGAATGTATGCTAAACTTTGATACAAAATCTGAATCTTGGCAAAAATTCAAGAACTAGATACAAGAGTTTGTGTGCAAAGTGCATAAGAGGTATGAAGAAAGTGTGTTGTGTGTGAGAGAGAATGGAGTGAATATGAACAGTTCAGAACTATTTTACAGCAAACCTTAGGGTTTCAAAAACCCTAAATCATAAACTAAAGAACTAGCAAGGTAGAAGTTGAATATAGACTTGCTACTCACAGCAATCAGCAATAACCTAATGGTTGGCTGCCAAAATCTCCTCCAATGTTGCACCAAAGGTAGGGCACACCTCCTCCAATAGTTAAGGACCTCCAAACTTGATAGCCTTGAGCACTTGTGCCTTGACTTAAGCTTGGACCATGATAAGTCCCTCCTTATATAGTTTTTGATTAGCCAGGATGAGCTGCTAAAAAGGCAGCAATCTCATTATACAGGCTTTAGCTGAACATGGGACATAGCTTTCCTTGATCTGCAAATGATGAGGAACATTTTGAGGTAAAAACACTTTTTTCACAGAAATTAGGGTTAGGGTTTTCTCCTAAACTGGACCTCTAATGACTGAATGTTATATACCAAATGAAATCTCTCCTCAAATACTACCTAATGGGCTAATAAAAAGTTTTTTCTTTTTGTGACCAAAATTTGGCTAAATACCAAAAACTAGGGTGGCTGAAAAATAGGGTTTTGTGCTATTCTAACATTGTTTCCAGCATCTTTTTCATCATCTCCTTCAAGTACGATGATCTATTTACATTATACAAATTGCAAATAAGTAGTTAAATTGAAAATTCAATTATGCCATATGAGTCATGACTACTTGCTAGGTTGTATTGAAAGATATGCGGTCATGATAGAAAAACCTTGCAACCGCCATTTCAACCTCTTCTTTCAATTTGGGATTCCATTTATCACCAAGGGTTTGTTGAAGATGTGGACGTCCATGTGTTGTGGAGCTCGAAGATGGCCTATCTTTTGGTGTGGAGGTGGAACGAGCTCGAGTAGTCGTTGTCAATGAAGACGCCTCCTAGGAAATGGAGGTAGAAGTTCTCACAAATGTCACAAGGTTGACAACAGCCTATGAAGCATGAAGGGCATGCACATGGTCATCACTCACTGCAAGTTTGTTGGGAAGCTCTTGCTTCTTCTCCAAAGTGATGGCACTATGAAACTTTACTTCATTCCCACTCTCATGAAGAAGATGGGCATGTACATTGTTTCCTCCACTTGTACTCTTGTATCCTTCTTTTCCCGCACACGAGAGACTCCATCTCTTCCCACCATAAACGTTTCACGATGGCCTTCCTTCTCTTGTATTGCTTGATGAAGAGGCCATAATGGCTTCTCCTACACTCCAAAGGTAAGAGAGGAGGATGGTTGGAACCTAGGAGGTAAGGTCTTGATCCTTGAGGAGAGGACTCAAGAGAGAGGCTGCTGAAATCACTCTTGAAGAGAGGGAAGCTCCTTGCAAATATTCAAGGCTTGCTTGTGTGTGCCATTTGAAGGCCCTAAGGAGCTATGAAATAAGCACAAGATGAAGCTTCTAGAGGAGGACCTTTTCTTTTGCAAAAAATGGACAAAAAGATTTTGGCCCGTCCGACGACTGCCCCCATAGTGCCCAAACAGGGACTCCAAACTGGGACACCATCCCGGGGACGCCTCCTGTTATGACGGGCTGTCGGGGAACATTTTGTCCTCCCAGGCCATCCCTCCTATCGAAGAGCACGGGGACGCCATCCCACCGTCCCCAAGAGCAAGGGACACCCCCCCTATGACTATGCTATACAAGTTGATGATAGCACACAAATTCTACGTGATGGCATAATACTGATGATGGCAACCACAACTGATAACAATAGTATGCTCAGCCTGATAATCCCATAGCTACCACCAAGATATTGATATAGCCTATAGTCAAAGCCCTGCAAAAAGAATATCCCCTAGGCTATTGAAGATTGACTCACTTATCTTAGCTTATCTTTGATGACCCATCATGATAATAATAAAAAAAATTGCATCCAAATTATCGGTTGGGTTGGGTTGGACATAATTTTATGGGGCCAAAAAATCCTTATGAAGGTTACATATTCTTTAACACTTGTACCATACTTGATTGAAAGTTCATGTTTATTCTAACTACATGATACATCCATAGCAACTGATGCCCTTGGCTGGGCTTAATCAAGCTAGATTCCTTTCACCATGCCTTTTAGTTGCATGAGGAATTTTACAATAACAATGCCCATAAGAAAAGTTTGGTCAAGATTCACAATTATATTTACTCATGTACTGATAGTTCAATTAATCTAGACAGTTGATTAGGACGATTTCGACACTAGTATAACAGAGAAACAGACTCTTTTTCTTATGTCATATAGCTGATTCATCCTCTACTACCTACACTGATGAATTAATTCATCAACTAATTAATAAAAAAAAAAAAAAAACTGTTGATTGATGAAACAACTCAATATTTGACATACTCAATTGCAGACAAAAAATACATATATACAACATTATAATGCTCTTATGTTCATCTCATACGTTCATAAAGCAAAATGAAAAGCAGTGTGTATATGGAATGCTTACAGCTTTCAAAAACTCCATTACTAGCATGAGCGGCTTGGAAGTGGTAGCACCCAGAAACTGAACCACATTTGGATGTCTCAGCTTCAACAACAGTTCAACCTCTTCCTTGAAATGTTTGCTGAAGGCCACCAAAAACCCTGACTGGTCAAGCTGTTGAACTTGCTGATTGCAAAAACATGGTTTGTCAAGAATTTGCATCTAGATTGGCATATTGGAACACCTCAATAAATGTTATCAGTTAGCTTTCGAATCATAGATTATGCAGAACTATCAAACATCTTTCTAAAAGATTCCTGAACTATAAGGCCATCCTCTTGATTGCTTTAATTAAATCCTGGATGCATTGTGTTGTATTAGATTTATCAAATCAAAGACTTCTTGCATAGGGCAAGAGAAATATGGAAAGACAACAAAAAGCAACCTGTATGCAAGATTGCAAAAGATTTACAAATAACATTAGAGAAAGGAATAACGATAAGAGAATGAATACCTGAGAAAGGAATAACTAGACTACGACTACGACCACCACCACTACCATGACCATTACCACTACTACCACGACCACTACCACTACTACCACGACCACCACGACCGCTACTACCACGACCATGACCAGCACGACCACGACCACGACCACGACCACGACCACGACCACTACCACTACTACCATGACCAGGACCACTACTACCACGACCACTACTACCACGACCACTACCACCACTACCGCGACCACGACTACCACGACCACGACCACTACCACCACGACCACGACTACCACAGCCACCACGACCACAACCACGACCACGACCACCACCACCACCACCACCACCACCACCACCACCACCACCACCACCACCACCACCACCACCACCAAAAGATTTAGAAATAACATTAGAGAAAGGAATAACGATAAGAGAATGAATACCTGAGAAAGGAATAACTAGACTACGACTACGACCACCACCACTACCATGACCATTACCACTACTACCACGACCACTACCACTACCACTACTACCACGACCACCACGACCACTACTACCACGACCACTACTACCACGACCATGACCATCACGACCACGACCACGACCACGACCACGACCACGACCACGACCACGACCACGACCACGACCACGACCACGACCACGACCACGACCACGACCACGACCACGACCACTACCACTACTACCATGACCAGGACCACTACTACCATGACCAGGACCACTACTACCACGACCACTACTACCACGACCACTACCACCACTACCGCGACCACTACTACCACGACCACGACCACTACCACTACCACCACGACCACGACTACCACAGCCACTACCACAACCACGACAACAACCACAACCACTACTACCATGACCACTACCACCACCACCACCACCACCATGATCGCCACCGCCACCGCCACCACAACAACAACAACAACAACAACAACAACAACAACCACGACGAGGACCACTATGGCTGCTGCTACTACTACTACTACCATGACAATGACAACCACCACTACTACCACTACCACCACCACCACCACCACACGGCCACGGCCATGGCCATGACCACGACCACGACCACGACCACTACTACCACCACCACTACCACTACTACTACCACTACTACTACCACTACTACTACCACTACTACTACTACTACTACTACTACTACTACTACTACTACTACTACTACTACTACTACTACTACTACTACTACTACTACTACTACTACTACTACTACTACTACTACTACTACTACTACTACTACTACTACTACTACTACTACTACCACTACTACTACCACTACGACCTAATACCATGACCACTACTAATACCACTATTACAACCACTACCACCACTACCACCACTACTACCACCACTAATACCACCACTACCACTACCACCGCCACTAACTACCACTATCACTACCACTACCACTACCACTACCACTACTACTATTATATTATTATTAATAAACAAGAGTGTATGTATGCATGCATACATACTTACATATATTTGAGAGTAGGAAAATTCTTCGAATCATTGTCTAGATTACTATAATGGAAATAAGATCCAGCCATACTTCCCCACTTTAGGTAGATGAAAATTCTACCCACATTACGCACATTGGTCTTCTACTACTTTTGCTTCTTCTACTACTACTACTACCATTATTATTATTATTATTATTATTATTATTATTATTATTATTATTATTATTATTATTATCATTATTATTATTATTAATAAACATATGTGTATGTAGGTACTTATACATGCATGCATACATACTAACATATATTTGAGAGTAGAAAAATTCTTCGAATAATCATCTAGATTACCACAATGAAAACAAGATCCAGCCATACTTCCCCACTTTAGGTAGATGAAAATTCTACCCACACTCGGCACATTGGTACCAAGAGTTTTCAAAAAGGGTCTAGAAATATTCCACAAAACACATCCTATTTTTGTTCTGTGCAGAAATAGGAGTGTATAACAGTTTACCCAAGACTTTAGTAACATGTCCAATACTAGTCCATAGGAAGGATTGAATATCTATAAGCACCATCTAAACAAGACATTTATAAAGATGTTCCTCCTTCTCTCTCTCTCTCTCTCTCACACACACACACACATATATATATATATATATATATATATATATATATATATATATATATATATATATATATATATATATATATGTATATATAATATATATGTATATATATATATATATATATATATATATATATATATATATATATATATATATATATATATATATATATGTGAAAGATCCCAATTAGCTACCTCCCACTCTCCTCCCAACCTTAAATAGCCCTTGCCATTGGCACCTCTAGAATCTTCTCTAAGGACCAAACACTCCTCATATGGCCACTCTGAGAAGATGGAATAATCTCGAAGATTCATGCTAGAGCCTTGGCTCCCCCAAGCTCTGGTCCTTGAACCGGCTATGATCCTCGACCAAATGCAGGTAGATCAATGGTAGACCATGGAGGTCAATTAGCTTGCATATCTGTTAAAAACTATGAAGCACTCGGAGATTTCGTAGGTAACCCAATGGTAGCTTGACTATGTGGAATAAATCCATAGATCACCTCAAAAGGTGCTAGCCTAGTAGTCTTGTGCTTCAAACTATTATAAGAAAATTCCACTAATGGGAGAAAACTATCCCAATCTGTTTGCTTTTCTGAAACATTTGCCCGTAGCATATCTTCTAGCATCTGATTAACTCTTTCGGTCTGACCGTATGTCTGTGGATGCTCTCCACTACTCATCTTGCATTGAACTTGAAGCTTATTGGACACATGTTTCCAAAATTTCTTGTAAACCTGGGATCCCTGTATGAAACTATTGATTTTGATAGACCGTGGAGTCTAAAAATATTCTGAACAAATAGTTCCGCAACTTGCAGAGCCTCCACTGATTCTTTTGTAGGGATAAAATGTGCCATTTAGCTCAAACGATCAACCACTACTAGAATAGCATTCTTCTGTCGTGGTGTCCTAGGTAAACCCATTATGAAGTCCATGGAAATACTATCCCAACAATACTATGGTATCTCCAATGGTTGTAGGAGACATAGAGGACTAATCCTCTCTTCTTTATTCACTTGATATTTAAAACACTAAATTACATAATTGTTTACATCTCTGACCAACTTTGGCCACCAAAAAGTGCATCTGATCAACTGTAAAGTTTTCTCAATACCAGGATGTCCTGCACAAGGTACATCGTGGTTCTCAAAAATAACTTCTATTCTAAACTTCCATTCTTGGGAATTAGGCACACAAATCTTTGCCTTTCTTTTGAGCAAACCTTGCTCTACTTGAAAATTAGAAAATGCTTTATCTTTATCATTTTGTGATAACTTATTGATTATAGACTGACAATAATCATCTTCAATCTCTGAATCTTTGATCTCTTGGATTAACTCACTATCAAGAACTGTGAAGCTAATCTAATGTAAAATACTTCAATGTGTGATGATTTGTATATACTTTAAAACTTGCAACATATAAATAGTGTCTCCAAATCTTCAATGCATGAACTATTGCATATAATTCTTGTTCATGGACAAGCCAATTTCTTTGAGCTGGAAAAAGTTTCTTACTTTCAAAAGCTATTGGTTTGCCATCTTGAATCAAAACTGCACCAACTGCGATGCCACTAGCGTCGATTTCTATTTCAAAAGGTTTTTGGGGATCTACCACCAATAAAATTGGGGCATTTGAAAGTGCTTGTTTCAATGTGTCAAAAGCTTTCTATTGTGCACTAGTCCATACAAATTTTTTATTATTCTGTTACAAATCCATCAATGGCGAAGCTATGTGTGAATAGCTGGCAATGAATTTTCTATAGAAGGCCGATAATCCTAAGAATGACCGCAATTGGCGCTCATTCTGAGGAATCGGCCAATTGAGGATCACAGAAACTTTCTGTGGATCCATTCTAATTCCATTTGCGAAAATTATATATCCTAAGTAGTCAACCTCAGATAAACATAGTTGTGTTTTCTCTGGGTTGAGATACAAAGTATTTTCATCTAACATTTGAAAAACTGTATGCAGATGACATTCATGTTCTTTCAGACTCTTATTGTAAACCATCATATCATCTACAAAATCAACCACAAATTGACCAATAAAAGGACGAAAAATATTATTCATGAGCATCATAGAAGTAGCTGGAGCATTAATTAAACCAAAAGGCATTACATGATACTCATAATGATCAAATCTAGTACGAAAAACTATTTTATCTACATCATCGTCCTTAACTCTTATCTGATGATAACCACTTTTTAAGTCTATTTTACTATATACAATAGCATCAAGAATATCGTCGATGTGAGGTATCGGATATCTATGCTTTATTGTAACTTTATTTAATGCTCTAAAGTCTATACACATTTTGAAAGATCCATCCTATTTGCGAACCAAAAGCACTCGGACCGCAAAAGGTGAATAACTAGATCTGATGAGTCCTCTATCGAGATACTCCTCGACCGTGCAACGTACTTCTACCTCCTCTTGCAGATTTATTCAATACAGCTGTCTTGCGGGTGGATGAGCTCCTCGTACTAACTCAATACTATGCTCCACTTTTATGCTAGGCGAAAGACCCGAAGGTAACTCTGAAAGAAACAAGTGTTGAAATTCAGTTGTCATTCTAGAAGCTAGCCGAGCTTCCAAACTAGTTTGGATCTGTAAACTTAACAACTCCTTATGCTCAAAATATAAGAAATAAAGATACTTATACTCTGCTTTTACCATCGCAGAGGTAGATGCTCGTCTTTACACCTTAACGTCAAGCTCTCCACGGATGATGATGCGGCGACCATTATAATTAAATTGATATATATGAGTCTGAAAATCAATAGTCGGCTTCTTGCTTGCATGCCATTGTGTGTCATGGACAAAGGAAACCATCTTGAATCTCAGATTCCATGTGAATCCTATATCTCATGATTGGTTCAGAATTTGGGGAAACTAATGCTTCCATTGCGTCCGGAACGTGCAAAAACCCTAAGATCGACTATCTTCTTGCTTGATTCTGATATCCAGAGACCATGCTTCGAGTCGATGACATCATGATGACATCATCAAGTCGCAACCGCCTTTGGGAACCGCCCTTGAAAACCTATATAAGGAGGGGTTAACCACATTCATAATCAGTCTTGCCAATACCAGTCTTGGGAGCTCAAGGAGTCGTGACCGCCAAGTAAGTACTCTTCAAGTTCCAGTTCTAGTTCTTATCTTGTTCCTTGTTCTAGTCTAGTTCTTGGACATACTATCTTGTCCCCTTGTAATCTCGTAGTACGAGATCCTGTCGAGTTCTTCCCTGTATCTAGTTCATCTCCCAGAAGGGAGTTCTTGTAATCCAGACATCTTGTCTCATACTTACGATCCCGGGTTGTGGGATCTCCTGTATCATCTCTAGTTGAGTTATTCATACCTATCAGTCCCGGGTTGTGGGACATCTTGTATCAGTCACGTATTCTTGTATCATTTCCCCTTCGTGGGTGATCTTGTAATCAGAAGTGTATTTCCGAAATCTTGTCTATTGTAGTCAGAGAGCACAATCTAGTGCTCCCCTGACATTTTGGCAAGACTATCGTCTATTCAAGACCAGGCATCATGGAGAACGCTTATGAACAGATTGTAGCATCACTTCAGAGTCTCCAACAACAAGTCGAAGACCTAAGTCATCGACAGACACAAGTCGAGATGGGACATCCAGTGCATGTAGGTGCACTCCTCCAAGAATTACAAGAACGAATCGGGAGTCTTCAAGCAAATCAAGGGAGTATTCAAGTGAATCAACGGCCTAGTACATCATTTATGAAGGAACCCAAGATCTACATGCCAGAAAAGTTCGATGGTGATCGCACAAAGTTCCGAGCATAGTTGCACGAAACGGCGTTTCGGGCATTCCGAAATGCTACGGTAGAAACGGCAGAAACGGAAACGGCAGAAACGCGTTTCGAAAACTCCATTTTTTTAAAGGAAAATTTTTGCATTTTCCTTCAATCATTTTGCAAAACATGCTTTCTAATGTATGTTAGAGAGAGAGAAAGACCCTAAATGTGCCATAAAGGGTGAGATTTTAGCTAAAGGGCAACCTCCTTAAAGTTTCAAAGCTAACCCACAATGCTACAAGTTTCAAATTTACATCCTTGAAGCAAATGGAATTTGATAATTGCAATTATGGCATGTGTCACATGTGTTCCTTACTTTTAAGTTTTCACTATGACACACACAAGCACATGTCACGCATGCTATACATATGTGATAACTATGTACATACTACATTTGTGGCATCATGCATGTGCATGCAACATATTACATATATACTTGTATACACTAAATGTTTGTGTATCATTATTCATATCATGAAAAATATGCATGGCACATGCAACACCTTTGCATTGACAAATTGCAACTGTGCATGACATGGGGCAATTCTATGTGAGCATTATTGAAACTTGAGTGTATATGTATTATGCATTATGCATGTCAAATTTCAATGATATCATTCGACGTGGATAGTTGTATGTGCATTTGCCACTGTGCAATGTGTATGTACATGTGCATCTATGTGCATTGTGTGTGCAATGTGTATGTACATGTGCATCTATGTGCATTGTGTTTGAATCATGACCTATGTACTATAATCTATTACCTATTAGTATACTACACATGTGCATGGTCACTGATGCATGTAATTACCAATTATGTTATATCATACATGTATGTGCATTGACATTGTAATTTGTAAATTGCACTCACACACACACATACACACATATATATATATATATATATATATATATATATATATATATATATATATATATATATATATATATATATATATATATATATATATATATATATATATATATGCCGTTTCGCGTTTCCCCGTTTCTCTCGGAGGTCGAAACTCCGTTTCTGCCGTTTCCGTAGCGTTTCCGTTTCTCCGTTTCCGAAACTCCTGACAACTATGGTTCCGAGGATTCTTGCAACAAGTCAAATTGTACATCCGTATGCAACCTGATAGATACCCTAATGATGCATCCAAGGTCGGTTTTATTGGAACCTTGCTCTATGGTCAAGCTTTATCATGGTTTGCCCCAATCTTGGAGAAGGATATGGCCATACTTCATGACTATGAGGGGTTTCTTAGAGAGCTCATCGCCACATTTGGAGATGCAGATACGAGTCGAGTGGCGGAAACCAAACTTCGGAAGCTACGTCAAGGTAACCGCCCTGCCTCTACCTATGCATCAGAATTTAAGCAGTTGATATGTGACCTCACTTGGCACGAAGATTATTTTATAAGCCAATTTAGATGGGGCTTACGAGATGATGTGAAGGACCTTCTACTCGCGATGCCAGAGGTGTAAGACATTGAATGAATACATCAACCAAGCTATTCAATGTGATAACCGCCTTTTTGAAAGAAAACAAGAAAAACAAGTAGAAGGAAGACCTCGCCAATGGAAACCTTTCCAGCCCACTCCTAGAGATGAGTCTATGCCCGAACCTATGCAGATAGATGTAACTCGGTTCCAGCCTCTAACACCACAAGAGAAACAAAGAAGGAGGGACAACAAGTTATGCCTGTATTGTGGAAACCCTGGCCACATTGCAGTTAATTGTCCCAACAAGAGAACGAACTCCAAAGTCGCAGCCACCCTTGTAGAGAAGGGAAACGAGGAAGTCCAGTTGTAAAAGAGACCATACAGCCGGACCATGATATAAGAAAGGGTCTCATCATTCCATCCACACCCGTAGAAACATGTCTTGCCCCTGTCAAGTTAATCATGTCTAAGAAGACCCTTTCCCTTATAGCTCTGGTAGATTCAGGAGCGTCCTCATGTTTCATTGATGAAGGACTCGTTAAGAAACATGGAATTCCAGTACTTCAGAAGAACAGACCAGTAGTCGCTGAAGTAGTAGATGGACGGCCTCTAGCATCAGGGAATATAACCATAGAAACCATACCACTAAGAGTATACCTTGGTGACCATGATTCACACATATGTTTCAATGTAATATCGAGTCCAGTAAATATGGTTATCATCGGAATGCCGTGGTTAAAGAAACATAATCCAGAAATTAATTGGGAGAATAATAAAATCACCCGTCGAGATATCCAGAAGAACCCAAAATATGTTGGAGCCAAAGCCTTCATACATGCAATAAGGAAGGAACCGACATATATGATCTATGCCATACCAACTCAAGAGCTCAAGAAAGATGATTCAATGAAGCTACCTGACCAGTACCAAGGGTTTGAAGATGTCTTTGAAAAAAAGAATGCAGATATGCTACCGGAACATAGACCTTATGATTGTGCCATAGAACTTCAAGAGGGAGCACAACCACCCTTCGGGCCAATCTATAGACTATCCCCAGAGGAACTTCAAGAATTACGTAAGAATATTGATGAGAATATAGCCAAGGGATTTATCAAACACTCGAAGTCCCCTGCTAGAGCCCCTATCCTATTTGTAAAGAAGAAGGACGGAACTCTTCGAATGTGTGTGGACTATCGTGGTCTGAATAAAGTTACAATAAAGAACAGATATCCTCTACCACTTATATCAGAACTCTTGGAACGCCTCGGAAAAGCAAAGTTCTTCACTAAGATTGACCTTCGAGGAGCATACAATCTTGTCAGGATCAAAGAAGGAGACGAATGGAAGACAGCATTCCGAACAAGGTATGGACACTTTGAATATGTAGTTATGCCATTCGGTCTCACCAATGCTCCAGTAGTCTTTCAACATATGATGAATGATATCTTTCGAGAGTATTTAGATGATTTTGTGGTAATATATCTTAATGATATCTTGATATTCTCCAAAAATCTAGAAGATCATGAATGTCATGTGAAGATAGTCCTAGAGAAACTAAGAGAGAAAGGGTTATATGCAAAATTGGAGAAGTGCTATTTCCATCAGACACAAGTAGAGTTTTTAGGGTTCATTGTATCAGAGAAAGGAATATTTATGAACCCTAAGAAGATTGAGACAATCCTTGATTGGCAACCACCTTCGTGTGTTCGAGATGTACAATGTTTTCTAGGGTTTGCCAATTTTTATAGGATATTCATCAAAGATTACTCCAAGATAGTGACACCTCTTACCAAGCTTACAAGGAACTCCAAATTCTCATGGACCGAAGAAGCAGAGAAGGCCTTTCAGACCTTGAAATCAGCATTCACTACCGCTCCAATTCTAGTTCATCCAGATTCTAGTAAGCCCTTCTTCCTTGAGACAGATGCATCGGACTTTGCTCTAGGGGCCATTCTTTCCCAATATGGAGATGATGGACACCTACATCCAGTTGCATATCATTCAAGAAAGTTTTCCCCTCCAGAAATTAATTATGAAATTCATGATAAAGAACTTCTTGCCATAGTAGACGCGTTTGATACCTGGCGTCACCATCTAGAAGGAGCAGCTCATAAAGTCATTGTGTATTCAGATCACAAGAACCTAGAGTATTTTATGACCACCCGGATTCTCAATAGAAGGCAATCTCGATGGAGTAACTTTTTATCCAGATTTGACTTTGTCATCACATACCGTCCAAGACGTCATCAATGTCAGTCAGATGCCCTGTCCAGAAGATCTTACCTTGCACCAAAGAAGGGTGAAGAGGCCTTTGATCAACAAGAGAGTGTATTACTCAAGCCTGAGCATCTCCAGCTAGCAGCTATCTCTTCAACCAATCCTGAAGATTCAGCTCTGAATCATTTGATTCGTGAGAATCTACCACAAGATGAATTATTTTGTAATGTTAAGCAAAAAACTCAAGAAGGGAAAGTCCAAGAAGTAAATGAATTCCAGGAAAAGGACGGGTTACTATTTTATCAGAACCTATTGTATGTCCCTCCAGGAAAGCCCAAGATCCAAGTACTTCAACAACGTCATGACAACCTTGCAGCCGGACATTTTGGAGTAAATAAAACCATAGAACTCATATCCAGGGATTTTTGGTGGCCTCAAATGTGGAAGGAAGTCAAAGAATATATCCGAACCTGTGACACTTGCAATAGATCTAAGGCACCACGACATAAGCCTCATGGCCTCTTGCAACCTTTACCTATTCCAGAAAGGCCATGGGCTTCATTATCTATGGATTTCATCACGATCTACCAAAGTGAGATAAGTATGATGCCATTCTTGTTATTGTGGATAGATTCACAAAGATGGCACACTTCATTCCAACTACAAAGACAATCACAGGTGCAGCCACTGCTAGACTCTTTCTCAGATACATCTTTAGGCTTCATGGATTGCCTCATGATATTGTCAGTGATCGAGGTCCACAGTTCATATCTAGCTTTTGGAACAGTCTTTGCAAGCTCCTTGGTGTTCAAGTTAAACTATCTACAGCAAATCATCCACAGACTGATGGACAAACAGAACGGGTGAATCAAGTCCTAGAGCAATATCTCCGTTGCACTAGCAACTATCACCAAAATGATTGGTTTGAGTTGTTACCCTTTGCAGAGTTTGCCTATAACAATAGTGTTCATGCATCTACTAAGCAAACTCCCTTCTTTGCAAACTATGGACAACATCCAAGGATGGATATACAACTCTCAAATCATGTCAAGAACCCAGCTGCTAGAGACAAGGCCCAGTACTTGATGGACATTCACAAAGAACTGAAGGAAGAGATCCATAAAGCTCAACAACAATATAAGTACTATGCAGATCAACATCGTGTCCAGAATCCATCATATCAAATTGGGGATAAAGTATGGTTACTCCGAAACAATTTACAAACTTCAAGGCCTTGTGCAAAGTTAGATCATCAAAGGTTTGGTCCATTTACCATCTTGGCCAAGATTAATCCAGTCACCCTCAAGCTCCAATTACCGAGTACCATGAGAATACATCCAGTTTTCCATGTATCCATGTTGGAACCATATCATATTTCACCATTGAGGGGGGAGAGACCTAGTCCTTCACCACCTATCGAGATTGATGATCATGAAGAATTTGAAGTCGAGCATGTCCTAGATTCCAGAATATCCCAAGGAAGATTGGAATACCTTATTCATTGGAAAAGGTATGACATCAGTGATCGTACTTGGGAACCTGCAGAAAACCTTCAGAGAGCACCAATCAAGGTTCGAGAATTCCATAAGCAAAATCCAGTGAAGCCGAGACCAGAGAACATGACCGCTCCTCGTGGGACTCGTCGCTTGAGGGGGGTGTAATGTCATGGACAAAGGAAACCATCTTGAATCTCAGATTCCATGTGAATCCTATATCTCATGATTGGTTCAGAATTTGGGGAAACTAATGCTTCCATTGCGTCCGGAACGTGCAAAAACCCTAAGATCGACTATCTTCTTGCTTGATTCTGATATCCAGAGACCATGCTTCGAGTCGATGACATCATGATGACATCATCAAGTCGCAACCGCCTTTGGGAACCGCCCTTGAAAACCTATATAAGGAGGGGTTGGCCACATTCATAATCAGTCTTGCCAATACCAGTCTTGGGAGCTCAAGGAGTCGTGACCGCCAAGTAAGTACTCTTCAAGTTCCAGTTCTAGTTCTTGTCTTGTTCCTTGTTCTAGTCTAGTTCTTGGACATACTATCTTGTCCCCTTGTAATCTCGTAGTACGAGATCCTGTCGAGTTCTTCCCTGTATCCAGTTCATCTCCCAGAAGGGAGTTCTTGTAATCCAGACATCTTGTCTCATACTTACGATCCCGGGTTGTGGGATCTCCTGTATCATCTCTAGTTGAGTTATTCATACCTATCAGTCCCGGGTTGTGGGACATCTTGTATCAGTCACGTATTCTTGTATCATTTCCCCTTCGTGGGTGATCTTGTAATCAGAAGTGTATTTCCGAAATCTTGTCTATTGTAGTCAGAGAGCACAATCTAGTGCTCCCCTGACATTGTGTACTGAGAATGAGATCCAATCTGGCCAACCTCGCGATCTCGAAATCTATCTCATCTCTAAAGTCTGTATCTGGATTGGTAATCCGACAACTCGTCGATCCCAAGTCTTAGATTCCTTCCCATTTGCCAACTCTACTCTGTAGGTGTATTCAGATGGAGTAGTCTTTAGCTTTAATTTCTTCACTAGAGAAGAGTTAATAGCATTATATGTGGATCCTGTATCAAATAAAACTTTAACAAGATGGCCATAAACTTCCCCACTCATGACAACCAACTCGGTGTCTGGAAACTGATACTCTTTCTGAGCAACTAGGGATAGCACCACATCTGGAACATTTTTCATCTTCTTACTGACTGTAATATTTAAAATGGGTTGTTTATTTTTAGATGAAGGATCCATCTCAGTGTCTGTAGCTAGAAGATCAAAATCCGAAGGAGATGATGGAGTGGACGATGAGGATTGTTGCCTCTCCACCACCATCGTTGCAGATATCTTCTCCTTTTTCTTAGGACACATCCTATAAGCATGCTGACCTAGGCATTCATAACAGAGATCCTCATAACGAGCCTTTTCTTTTTGTTGTTGTGTCAAACTTGATCTATGAAAAGCTCTATATGTCATGGACACATTTGCTTTTCTCTTCCCATGGCTCGAAGTCTGAATGACATTCATCTGTCTGTTAGATACCGGAACTTAAGCTATGGGCTTCTTGAATGTTGTCCAAGTATTCTTTTGTCCAGAAGGTTGCAATCGAGAGCATCGCCCATCCTCCAACACCAAGGCAAGTTCTACTGCCTCATTTAAGGTGTGGAAGCACTCCTTGCGCACAAGTGAATGCAACATCTCCCTAAGACCGAGCACAAATTTATGCACTTGAAGAAAATCAAGCACCTTATCTGGAATCTTCAACAAGATTTCCCTGTATTTATCTATATACTCTTGCACTGAAAGTTGTCTCTGCTTTAGAAAAAACCATGCACCTAGAGCCCTGGTACACTCGTCTGGAGGAACAAAATTATTGTAAAATATGATCTTGAAATATGCCCAAGTAGCTTGTTCTATCTTATCTTGCTCTATTTTCCTCCACACCGATGAGCAACATCCATCAAACTGTAAGTGGTATGATGTAACTTTTGTTTCTCATCCTCAATACTGCAAAGCCGGAAGCATTGCTCCCACTTACTTATCCACTGCTCTACCGCATATGCCGTCCTCGAACTCACTTGTCTGTATCATGGACACAAAGAAAACCATCTTAAACCTTGGATTCCATGTGAAATTCCTATATCTCATATTTGGTTAAGATCTTGGAGAAACTAATGCTACCATTGCATCCAAAACGTGCCAAAACCCCAAGATCGACTATCTATTTGCTGACTCCTGACACCCTGAGGTATTGTTTCCAATTGATGACATCATCAATTAGTAACCACCCTTGGGAAAACTATATAAGGAGGGGTTGGACACATTCATTCTCAATCTTGCCAATACCAGTCTTGGGAGCTCAAGGAGTCATGACCGCCAAGTAAGTACTCTCCAAGTTCCAGTTCAAGTTCTTGTCTTGTTTCTTGTTCTAGTCTTGTCTAATCTAGTTCTTGGACATCCTGTCTTGTCCTCTTGTAATCTCATAGTACGAGATCTTGTCGAGTCCTTTCTTGTATCTAGTTTATCTCCCAGAAGGGAGTTCTTGTAATCGAGATATCTTGTTTCATACTTTCAATCCGGGTTATGGGATCTCTTATATCATCTCTAGTCAAGTAATTCATACCTATCAGTCCTAGGTTGTGGGACGTCTTGTATCAATCACATATTCTTGTATCATTTTCCCTATGTGGGCATTCTTGTTATCAGAAGTATATTTCCCAAATCTTGTCTAGTGTAGTCAAAGAGCACAATCTAGTGCTCCCGCAAGACTGCCTTCATCAAGACCAAGAACCATGGAGATTATGCGAGAAGAATTGTTTTTTGCACTTAAAGTCATTCAATAAGTCCAAGAGATACGAGAAAACCAACAAAGGATTCAACAACAGAATATTCAAGATGTAATCACAGAACTTCAAAGGCAAATCCAAGAGCTGCAGATCATTGTAAGTCAATCTCTTCAAGTACCCCCATGACAACTAACATGAAGAAAATTCCAACCGTGAGCATGCTTGAGAAATTTAATGGGACAAGATCAAAGCTTTGAGGATTTGTGCAACAAGTGAAGCTATTCATAAGGATGCAACCAGACAGGTATCCAGATGATGCTTCTCAAGTAGGACTCATAGGAACTCTATTATGTGGTCATGCTCTTTCATGGTTTGCTCCTATCCTTGAGAAGGATATGGATATTTTGCATAATTTCAAGGCCTTTATTCGAGAGTTCACATCTTCATTTGGAGATACCAATTGTTCACGTGTTGCCCAAACAAAGCTAAGGAAGCTACATCAAGGAAATAGGTCTGCATCTACCTATGCATCAGAATTCAGACAAATCATTTATGATCTCGCATGGCAAGAGGATTATTTTATCAACCAATTTCGATGTGGATTACGTGATGATGTCAAGGACCTCATGTTAACCATGCCCAATGTAAATACTTTGAATGAATTCATGAATCAAGCAATTGAGTGCAACAATAGGTTGTTTGAGAGAAAGCAAGAGAAGAAGATTTCTGTTCACGAACGAGAATACAAGTTTACCTCAGTTCCTCATCAACATATGTTGGAAGAATCTCAACCAGAACCCATTCAGTTGGATAACATTAGGGTCAGACAACTTACACAAAAGGAAAGAAAACATCGGAAAGACAATGGATTATGCTTTTATTGTGGAGATCATGATCATATGGTATTCAAATGTCCTAAGAAGAAGAAGCAAGTCAGAATTAGGACTTCTACAATCACCATCCCACATCAAAAGGATCATCATCAGAATCAAAAGAGGAATACTACCCATCATGAGAATCATTGCCTTGATTCTGCAGCTAGATATACTACAAACCCTTTTCAATTTCATCATGGATATCCATTATCATCATCTTGCAGTACTACATATCAAGAACTCTACAAAGACCGAGATCTATGAAGATTCAAGTTCTAGAAGATCTCACTGTCACATAACCGCTCCTCATGGAACTCGTCGCTTGAGAGGGAGGTGATGTCATGGACACAAAGAAAACCATCTTAAACCTTGGATTCCATGTGAAATTCCTATATCTCATATTTGGTTAAGATTTTGGAGAAAGTAATGCTACCATTGCATCCGGAACGTGCCAAAACCCCATGATCGACAGTCTATTTGCTGAATTTCGACACCAAGGCGTATTGTTTCTAGTTGATGATATCATCGATGACATCATCAACTCGTAACCGCCCTTGGGAAAACTATATAAGGAGGGATTGGCCACATTCATTCTCAATCTTGGCAATACCAGTCTTGGGAGCTCAAAGAGTCGTGACCGCCAAGTACTCTCCAAGTTCCAGTTCTAGTTCTTGTCTTGTTCCTTGTTCTAGTCTTGCCTAGTCTAGCTCTTGGACATCCTATCTTGTCTTCTTGTGATCTCATAGTACAAGATCTTGTCGAGTTCTTTCTTGTATCTAGTTTATCTCCCTGAAGGGAGTTCTTGTAATCGAGATATCTTGTTTCATACTTACGATCCCGAGTTCTAGGATCTCCTATATCATCTCTAGTCGAGTTATTCATACCTATCAGTCCCGGGTTGTGGGAGGTCTTGTATCAATCACATATTCTTGTATCATTTTCCCTACGTGGACGTTCTTGTAATCAAAAGTATATTTCCGAAATCTTGTCTAGTGTAGTCAGAGAGCATAATCTAGTGCTCCCCTGACAGTCTTTGGTATTTCGGTGGATTCAAGTCCTTTACTTGCCACTTGACCTCTCTACTAGTAGATGCCCCCACATCTGCAAGTGGTATTTGCGAACTAGATGGTTAAGCAGATGGAACTTCCATCTGCATTGGTGTAGCCATTGGCGGCAATTCTGGTTTCTTAATTGCTTCGAGGATCATCTAAAGAGTATCCATGCCTCTAACCTTGGCATTAAGAACCGTAATCTCCATAGTGTAAGGCCGCTCAAGCTCGACCTCATCCATGGGAGTTAGAGTCTTGTCAAACTCATTCTAAATAAACAACATATTTGATAATTCATTTGAATATAAAATGCAATACCTAACTAATAATACTCCTAGTTAATGATTCATTCATGCAAAACATGAATTAAAAAGATGTATTCGAAATCCTCTCTCAATCACATATATCCACAAAAGACAAACCTCACTCAATCCCCATGTCCTATACAAGTTTACATGATAATTATACAAGTTACGGGAAATCCTAAAATACATTCGGCGATAAGCACCATAAACAAGCTATACAAGCTTTGTACATTTCCAAAAATGATTATGAACGAGCCTATACTAACTACAAGTCTAATACAAGCCAAGTTCAAGTGATTTTCCCTAAAAATTTATAATTTAAGGTCTTTGATAACTTCCCCTAACTTCTTATGTCAAAAAGTGGATTACCTGCAAAAAGTCTAAAAAATTAGAAGTACTTAATCATATCCAAAAATAATGATTTTTGGTATTAACTTGGTCCTGAAAGTTATCTTTCACTTGGAAGTGGAATCAAGTGAAGTGGATCTATGCTCATGCATTTATGACCAAAATTCTGCAAACCTATACCTATGCAGAGAAGGTCCTACCTACGCAGAGGAGGTCCTTGGAGTGATACATAGCTCCTAAGAGCCACTGAGTAGACTGACCAAATGAACTCCAAATTTAGTGAAATTTAATCATTGGAACGCCTATCTAAGCATCTATCTGTATACCGCATTGGATTAGAATACCACTCTCCAAACGAGAGAAACAAGCAAAATAGTGTCTGCAACACCTGCACATTTTGCACTACTCAGAAACTATACCAGAGGAAAGATTATATTTATAGAATCCCCAAACTCAATCCAAGTAACTTCAAATTTGGCGAGCATTAAGATGTTATAGCTATAAACATTTCCAAAAGAGTTTATCCTAATTGGACATTCCAATTAAGAGAGAGAGAATAATTACCAGACCTCTGGACACTTCTTTGGCGGGTCCTCGCTAGAGATACCAGAGAACTAAAATAGACATTACCCCCTTTAACTATTATCCAAATAATATGAAACTTATATATGTCCATGGTAACACTATTCTCCAACAGATATCAAAATTTCATATCATTTGGACAAGTGGTGTGAGAGAAACACCCAAGTCTCTGCACACCTACAACAAATTACCAGAGAGAATACCCTGCACAATGATCAGAAAGATTTTCACTTTTCTCTTAACTCCAAATTCCACATTTAATGAAATTTGGAGGCCAAAACCTAGCATACATACGCTTTAAAACCCAACAAAAAACTTAGAAATTGGACACCCTTATGAGGAGATATGGCCCTGTAAAGTTACCCTTGTATACCATCTAGAGGGTAACTTTTGATACAATATGTCTGAACCTTTTGAACCATTTGACCTATCAAAAAAACTTCAAAAGACATGAAAATTGGTGAGCATTTTAAGCACTTAATCATCCACCATCATACAAATTTTCAAACTTTTTACTTAAATTTATGAATACAACAACATGAAGAAGTACCCTTTCATGATGCAGAAAATAAGCTCAATGTACTTTCATGATTCTATGTATGCATTTGAACTACCTTTTGCCTATACTTAAAACATTTTAATGGATTACTATGCATAAATATATGACCTCATTACTAATCAAGTCATTAATTTTCAAAAGATCATCAATCAAGTGGATATTTGTTTGCAAATATTAAATCATAAATTGGTTCTAGTAATGTCAAAATACACATAAAAATACTAGATGCTTGACTCAATAAGCAATCATTTGAATGTATTTTGATTATTAGTGCACATTCCTAAATTAATTCATATAGTTCCATGCTCAAAAATCAATTAACTCGTTCTTGACATTGCATACATGCATTTGTCCTCTCATAATCAACCAATCATTATACTATGCATATCTTCCAATCTTTACAAATATATCTTTGAAAAGAACATTTAATCAATGAATCAAAAATTTCCATATGCAAATAAATACATAAGCACTTATTCTTTAATCTATCAAGAAACCCATTCAATAAAAGCAATCAAAGAAGAAATTCAAAATCGAATTTAGCATAATAGACTAACTATCAATATCAACTTTTTCCTTTTTTCTACTTCATTTCCTATGGAAATCTTAAAGACTAAGCGATAGTTATGATTCTAAATAAAGTGCAAAGTGAGGAAAAATTATTTCTAATGAGATAGAATCACCTCCCTAAGCATCTATGAGAATATTGTTGGAATTTGGGGCCCCAGGATCATTCCAATACTAAAACCTTTTGAGCATACACACTTAATTAATTAAGATGATAAGTGAGAGATAGAAAAAAAAAGATCTTGAGACAAGGATAGGGAACGTAAGCTGGATGCTTACTCACTAAAAAATAGATGTCCAAATTACAACATGGGAGTACTACTCAACCATATGATGTGGTGCACTCACTAATGGAAGAATAGCCAAGAAGAAGATGATACAAAATTCAGATTATGCTGTTATAATCTGAGTGTGTGTGAAGTAATTGAGCACCGAAGCGAACCTAATTCTCACAAAATAGTGCAACAAATCTGAAAATCAGCAAACCCTAATTCTGAAATTAGGGTACAGAAACCCTAAAAACAGAATATAAGGCTAACTTACAAAAGATAGCTGCCACCACCTTGTAGAAGACCTCTTGCTCCAAGAGAGTAGCCTCTCCTTCACCAAAACTGCACCTCCAAAGCTTCAGAACACCAAGAGCTGGCTTGTGTAGTTTTCTTCTACCAAATAGTGCCCAAGTATGGTCTTTATATAGGTTTGGTATCCCAAAATAAAGCAAGTGACCAATTTTAGCGAAAATCTGCTTTTTAGCCTCAAAAAATAGCAATCACAATTTTTCCATGCTTTTTGCTTAAAATTAGCAATGACTTTTAATTTGGCTTTATTTTAAAACTAGATTGCTAAAGTTTCTTGCTTTTGGACCAAAATAACTTATGACCTAGCTTTTTTAAAGTTTGGACTTCACAATCTGCTTTTCCTCCATTTTGGGCTGATTTAGGGTTTGGATTATCTCCTTGTTCTGACCTCTGATGAAGAAATGAAGCATACCACTAGATAGCTCTCACCAAGCTCTATCTATCTAGCCTAAAAAAGTTTTACCTAAACTGCACAAAATGCTAAGTCCAAAAATGTAGAATTGTTGGAATGTGGATCATATGTACATTGACTTCCAACAATCCCTCCTTCAATGTCATATTGGTACAAGCTTCAGTAACCTACAAATCTTCTCATGACTATCTCTAGTCAATGCTTTGGTAGAAATATTTGCAACATTCTCACTAAAAGGAACATAAACTAGCTCAATGTGCTTCTTAGCTATCTGCTCTCAAATATAGTGGTAGTGTACCTCTATATGCTTTGTCATTGCATGATGCACTGGATTCTTTGCTATAGCTATAGCACTCTGACTATCTGAAAATATTTGAATGGGTTCATGTACTCTTACATCTAGATAACTGAAAATTTTCTGCAACCAAACTGACTCTAGAGTAGCTGTAAATGTTGCACAATATTCAGCTTCACATGATGAAGTTGCAATAGTGGGTTGTCTTTTTGAAAGCTATGAGATAAGACAATCTCCAAGATAAAAACAAAATCCACTAGTACTTCTTCTTGTGTCTCTATCACCTGCCCAATCAGAATCTGAAAATCCTTTTAGTAACAAATGTGTAGATTTTGAAAATACCATAGCATAATTTGAAGTTCCCTTCAAATATCAAAAGATCCGGTTTTTTGCTTTCCAATGTAATAGTGTTGGATTCTGCATGAACCTTGATACTTGAGAAACTGCAAGTTGTATATCAGGACGTGTATTACAAAGATATATCAAGCATCCAACTACTTGACTATAAAAAGTAGCATCAAATGACTCTGCATCTGCTACCATTTGTAAAGATGTGTTCTGATCCATAGGTGTTTGCATAGGTTTAGAATCACTCATCTGAAACCTCTCCAAAAGTTTCTCAATATACTTTTGCTCTGTCATATAGATACACTCATTTTTAAACAGAAACTGAATCCCAAGATAATAGTGCAAGATTCCCAAATCATTCACATCAAATGTTTGCTTTAATTGTTCTTTGAACATCTGCAAATCTTCATCTCTGGGACCTGTGACTATAATATCATCCACATAAATGATTGCTATAATCATCATATCTCGTTCAACTTTAACATAAAGAGTAGGAGTTGCATCAGAGTTATGGAAATCAATGGTCAAAAGATATGTATGTATCTTTTCATACCATGCTCTAGGTGCCTGTTTTAAACCATATAAAGCTTTTATAAGCTTACATACCAAATGTTCTTTACCTGTCTCTTCAAAACCTTCTGGCTGCTGAATATACACATCCTCATGTAAATCACCATTTAGAAAAGCAGTCTTTATGTCAAGTTGATATATATGCCAACCAAAATGTGCTGCTAAAGCAAGTATTGACCTAATAACAGTCATCCTAGACGTAGGAGCAAATGTCTCATCATAATCAATACCTTTTTGTTGTGCATATCCTTTGACAACCAATCTTGCTTTGTACCTATCAATAGTACCATCTGCTTTCCTTTTGATTTTGAAGATCCATTTTACATCTATAGCCTTCTTTCCCTCTGGTAACTCACATAGCTCCCAAGTTTGATTCTTATGAATAGAATCCATCTCTTCTTGCATAGCTTTTCTCCAAATAGGAATGTTAATTGCATCTTTAACAAATGCAGGTTCATCTTCAAGTGTCGTAAGTGCCAAAATATCATGAATCTCAAAGTCTTCAGCGAAACTTACATGATCTTTTTGTTGTTGTTGTCTAGTTTGACTCCTTGTTCTTCCAATAAAAGTTTTTATACCAATATCTTTCCAATTCTGATATAACCATGTAGGTGTATCCTTAAATAGTGGTGAAACTCTTTCTGATCTTTGAGCTTCCACCGGTTCTGGAACTTGTCCTTCCGACGTACTAGGACTTTCTGGAATTCTAACTTCTTCCATTTCTGGAACCAAAGTCTCTTGTGGAACTGACTCTGTAGAAGGTTGTGAAATTCCTCTTTCTTCAACTCTTTCTTGAATC
>CM035414.1:91231892-91261892 GCA_020310875.1 Ceratopteris richardii | reverse complement strand
ATCCCATGGGACCAAGATATGTCGCCATTTACTTCATATGTAAGGTATCCCCTTTGAGATGGACTCCACATCAGATTCCTTTTTCTTTACCACTAGTTGTACAGACGGCTCTGTTTAATTTTCATATTGATTGTAGCACGCCCATTGTACATTGAATCCCTAGTTTTTTTTTTTCTAGGTCATCACAGCTTATATTACCTCCTTGGCTGTTTCACTTCATAGTAGTATTCTTTCTTTTCTTTTATCTTACCCAGACATTGTAACAAATCTACCATGATTTAAGTTTCTGGTCCCATAGAGCATTTCATCTTTTGAAGATATTAATATATCATTTCATATCATTCTCTATGCAATCCATATATGTATGTGTGGCCTGTATGAAATACCTGAAAAAATGTGGATAAGGAAGTCAAATAGCTTATGACTGATTTTGTTCTCTATGCAATCCATGCATGTATGTGCGTTCCATATTAAATACCAGGGTACTATGGATAAGGAAGCCAAGGAGCTTATGGCAATAATGGAGGTGACAACACTAACACATGAAAGAATGAAGGGTGGGGGAGAAAGAAGTCAGACAGTCAACCAAAGGACGAACACTGAAAATGCAACCTCCCATCAGCAAGAAGATAAATTAGATCAAATACATTTTCAAAATTTAAGTGCATCAATAACAGACTTTGATCAGAATTAAAAGAATGCTCCATGGCCGTATGAAGCAGAAAAATACTGTTATAGATAGATCTGCCATATACAAACCCATTTTGAGGTATATGTACCAAAGAGGGGATGTGAGGATGCAGTTTAATGCAAATAACTTCGCAAATTATCTTGTACAGAAAGCTCATCGTGCGACGTGGATATAGGCCTCGAATTTGCAAGAGTAAAAACATCCTTCATAGGTAATACTTTGATCCAACTAGTTTCGAGATATGCAGGCATTAAGATTCATTTGGTCTTTCCGAATCTCATTACAAGCATCTATAATGATGTCCTTCAACAAGGACAAATATTCAATAATAAATTCCTTATTAGGCCCATCACCCATGTGCCTTGCCATTTTAAAGCTTAAATACAGCAAAAATTACCTTACCTTGTGAAATTTCATGTTCTAATAAAGTTTACATAGAAATCAAACCTTTCACTAATGTTTACATTCTCTTTTTGAAAAGAGAAACTTTTAACCAAACACTGTTAACTCTCAAAGGTATCATTTAGCATGGTTTTAGGCAGTGATTCCTCCCAACTGATATCGTGCAGAGATCACCAACAGTTTGTGACCAGACAAGTATTATATACATTTTCCCCCTTTAACCTGATAGCTCTTTTAAAAACTTTTGCCAACATATTTTCATTAAATTTTCTGGCCCCGTCATTGGGGAGTTATAATAAGCATCTTTATAGTCTTGGGCCACTTGCACCATGTGAACTGACCGAGTGCCCAAAACTTTAACCTTAATAAATCTAAGGTCCCTATCTCATATAACATAAAAAAGGGACATTCTAAAACAATGGTACATGTCTCTCCTAGATTTCCTCCTCCAAATTTCTGCACAAGCATTCTCCCTCTACTTTCTCTGTCCGCTTTCATCTCAACACCTTACTAAGCACCCTCCTCATCCCTGAACATATCTTCAGATAGCTCTTAGTGAACTCTATCAATTAATATCAGAGCATTGAGGTTTTCCCTTACGATAAAGCCCAAATTCCATCTTATGTAAAATTTTAGGTCTTTGAGGATTTCCACTGAGAAGAATCCTCTCTTCTGGCATCGAGACCAACAGCAGAGGTGCTCACCACCACTGGTTTTAACCTTTGTAGGCATAAATTGTGTGAATAAATCCCAAATCAGACACGTACATCTAACATAATAAACAAGTAATCCCTGTGAAATACATACAAAATCATATAGAATACTTAGTTGATCTAATAAAAAAGATAGCCAACTAGTTTGTCCTAACAAGGAATGAATAAAGCGAGGTACTGAATCGGCCTAGAAATGAAAGACAAAAATCCAGCCCCACAGAGTGCATCTAGACTTGTGAAATGATTTATACAACCATGCAGAGTACTTAAGAAATGAAGTCAACATCAAAACTTTTAGGAAAGTTCATGTCTTACAAGTAATTGACCGCCATTTTCTTTCAATAAATTCACCATTTCCTTGTGGCCCTCAGTTTGTGCATCAGAGAGCGGCTGCAAAAGATAAAGGATACTTTTACAATTTTATTGTTTAGTTAAAGCACATAATGTACAAAGGCCACCTAATATGTACGACTTATAGTTCATTTAAGGTATATAAGGTGACAGTCTTCATTATAAAAGATTTTTACTGAAAACAAGGCTTCAAAGTCACACAATAAGATGGAGCAATTTTCCCTCTGGGATTGTAGGTGCCAACTTTCAAAAAACAAACAAAAATAATAATTAAACAGATTACATAAGTTGGCAGTCCTTATGTAACATATAAGTCATGGAAAGTTAGGTTCTACAATCACATGATTGGTTAAAGCATTCACCTTGATTGATTTTTATATTGCTCATTAACAAGAAAATAAACAGAATTACTGCTATTCCATGTTTTGGCTCCTTCAAAATAGAAAAAGATCTCCCTTTTGATGTTCTTCTATTTGTTAGTACTTGCATTACTTAATATAAGCCAAACCATAAATACACTGAACTCAGCTTACTCTCTTGCTTTCTTTTATAAATAAAAGTTTTATGTTCGAATCATTTTGCTATACATTTAACATGACATGAACTTGTATTCATTCGCTATGCAAACCAGACATGTCAACTATTTGTGGCATGTGAAAGTTCAATTTATTTTATTATTGTTTAGCTGAACACTCGTAGAGAGAGCTTGAAATTTAGGGATTGTTCAAAATATCCAATTATCATTTCACTCATTGTCAGCCTATGTTCATAAGGGGCACATGAAGGAGGAAGCATGTTTTCACTTCCAGAAGATGATGTTAATAAAGTACTCTTTATACTACACTCTTTGAGTTCACAGCCTAATTTTCCAAAAAAATCAAGCTATGATGTGGAATTTGTGCATGAATCCAAGGGTTAATTTTGTAAGTTACATGCTTTCTTGTCGCACTGTTTTTCAGCTCTATATCTGATTTATTTCCTAGATCGTGTCATCTGGGCTGCCGAATAATATCTGGGCCATCTCTATTGTGAAAGGTTTGTTGCCTTGACCTGAATCCCATATAAAATGTGGAGAGGAGGTAAGCTCATGAATCAATAAGATCTCAAACTTACAATGCTTAGTAATCACTTGTGAGCCCCCTTGACTACTTGAACCATCTTGACTCTAGTCCCTTGCCTAAAAGAATCAAGCTCTTGAGGCCCACCTACAAGCTCTCTCTACCAGCATTGGGTGTGGAAATAAATCCTCGCTATTTGACTTGCAAGTGTTGGGAGTTGTAAACAAATTGTGAAATCAAAGCATCTTCATCACCTTCACGAGACCAATTGGGAAAACGCCCTCAAAGAGAATACAAAACCCCAGGGACAAAACAGACAGTAATTAGCACTCACATACATCCTAATGCGATCCATGAAACAATGAAAGTACATGCAAAGAAGGACGACACAAACAAAAAGCTGAACAAGAAAGAAAGCATGCAACGAGGGACGGGGGTGAACTTTATAAAAGCTGGCAGCTTGACTCAAGATTGGCTCATGAGCCAGTCTGGGGAGTTTTGTGGCAACCTCAAGACCTTCCCATCACCCTTCTGTGGAGACAAACTTGCAGACAAGCTTATCATCACACAACCTCCGCAACATAAACATGAAAGAAAGCATGCAAAAAAGGCGAGAAAAAGAATTGGAGATGCATCACGATGTGAGCTGATACGCGATCTACATAGGTTTGCGGCAGAAAAACCAACTTTCATCTCAATCATGTAAGTTCTCTCTCTCTCTCTCTCTCTCTCTCTCTCTCTCTCTCTCTCTCTCTCTCTCTCTCTCTCTCTCTCTCTCTCTCTCTCTCTCTCTCTCTCTCTCTCTCTCTCTCTCTCTCTCTCTCTCTCTCTCTCTCTCTCTCTCTCTCTCTCTCTCTCTCTCTCTCTCTCTCTCTCTCTCTCTCTCTCTCTCTCTCTCTCTCTCTCTCTCTCTCTCTCTCTCTCTCTCTCTCTCTCTCTCTCTCTCTCTCTCTCTCTCTCTCTCTCTCTCTCTCTCTCTCTCTCTCCCCACCTACCTACCTACCTATCTATCTATCTATCTATCTATCTATCTATCTATCTATCTATGTATCTATTCATGTACGCATAAAGCGACGGACAGAAAGGGTGAAGCAGCCCAGCACCGAGTTTCCCCAGCGATCCTGAGCGTTGACGTGGGCACCATGCCGAAGAAGAAATGTTGCAGCCGCAAGGCAATTGTAGAAGGCGCAGACATGCAAGGATGTGCGGCCATCGTAGCCATAAGTATTGACTAAAGAAGGATCCTTCTGAAGGAGTTGCCGCAACGCGTACGTATTATCTTGTCGAGCATACCAAAAGAACCGGGATGTGCAGTCCATTCGATGCTTCTTTTCGTGAGCCTTGGTCACAGCTGCTTCGCGAGGCGTCTTCGGAACAACGGGATTCTGATCAGGAATCGAGGACTCCATGAGCATTCAGATATTATTGCAGTTACTTGAACGTCAGGGAAGGATCAATGCATGATGAAACAGGCTCTGGAGCGGAGATACTAAAGAGCTGACTATGTTCAGAGAAATCCAAAAGCTTCAGGGAGATCGCAACGCTCGTAAACGACTAGTGCCGAGAAGGAACGGAGGTCTCTTCGGCGTTCAGTGAATGACTGCGCGTGCCAGAGTAGGTTTGGGAAGGAAGCATCATCGATCACACCATGAACGCGCCAATTTCCAGCACGCATTTGCTCGACTTATGTATGAGACAGGACTGGACATATCCACGACCCAACAGTCCAATACGAGCTGCAGTAATCGACCCACTTGGATGCTTCCCATGCTGCTCCCGTGGTGAGTCGTAATGGTCGGTGGTCCACAGATATACGTCCCCCCTCGTCACTGATGCGGCCCGGCTTGGGACAGGAGACTACGTAGGTGCCACGTTAATCCAAAGGTGATGGACCGATCGAGCTCATGAGTCTCATGAGTGATGAGTCCCAAGCATCAAGTGGACGTCCTAGTGATCAAAATTTGGACGCCTCTTGTCATATATAGACCCACATAGAGGTATCGAAAATGCTCACGAGTCACCTCCATGACAAATGTCAGCCAAACCACAATGGATGTGTCTATAAAATCTCATGCAAAAGGAAAAAAAATAGTTTTTTTGAGGGACCTCTCTCTATAAGCTTGAAGTTTGTAAGAACCTACACACCGAGGGGATCCATTTTGTCCCTCACATATAGAGTGAGGGGATTTTGCCCCTCACATATAGAGTGAGGGGGACCTCCAACTCATAGCATCAAGATGTTGGCAATCTCAAACTCAGAGCATCAAGATATTAGCAATCTCAACAAAGAGAAAAAAGTTTGTTCCATCATCCATTGTGAGCATAAAGCATCATCAACATAAATATTGCTACAATTATTGAAGAAAAAAACATATAGATTTGATATGAGGGAGAGAGACATGAGACCTAAATTGAAAATATGTTGGGACTGACTCGACCATGGAAAAAAAATATGTTCAAGTGTCTACATGATTATGTTTTACTGTCCTTCCATGGGTCCTTAGCACAAATCATGAACCCAACCTCAAATCTTCTATTCTCTTCTTATTCTCTTCTTTATGGAAAAGGTGTTAGTTGTGGAGATCAAACTAAAGTAAAGATTCAAACAAGCAGGACCTTTGTTGAGCACCTTCCATGTGACAAAAGGTTAAAAAAGTCCAAGGATTCCTAATTGTTCATGACAAATAAATTCGCCACTAAAACCAACAACCATTACTATTAAAGTTCATACCAATTCTGTGCAGTGTTCCTAATTCTATATTCTATCTTATTCATTTAATGCTGGATATGGAAGCAATCCAATGATTTGACATGCATTCGCCATGGCAAATTCTTTGAGATTATTATATGCAAAGCAATATAATTGTTTGGAATATAATCTAATATTCCAATGGAATTTGAGAAAAAGTTATGCAACTTGTATGTGGAGTAGCGATTGTGAGAAATGTCACACACGTGTGTTTATATATATAATATATATATATATATATATATATATATATATATATATATATATATATATATATATATATATGTGTGTGTGTGTGTGTGTGTGGGGAAGAAGTCCAATGATTTGACATGCATTTGCTATGGCAAATTCTTTGAGATTATTATATGCAAGGCAATATAATGGATTTTGAGAAAAAGTTATGCAACTTGTATGTGGAATAGCAATTGTGAGAAATGTCACACACTTATATATATATATATATATATATATATATATATATATATATATATATATATATATATATATATATATATATATATATATATATATATATATATATATATATATATGTGTGTGTGTGTGTATGTGTAGATTGTTTTATAACCTTCGGATGTGCATAGATAGTATGGATGTATCACCAAATCCTCTAAGTAATTGAGATGTTCATAGGTAGTTTGGTGATCTTGGAGAATTAATGAGTCTCTAATACGTGGCAAAATCTTAAAAGTATCTTAAATTTATAACAAGTATTGAATGTTATGCTTTTTCAACTAATAAAATTTATTTATACGCATACAAATTGATGATGAGGATGTTAGTGGTCAACTCTTCACCAACTCCATTTAATGGAAAGTTCTTTATGAAATGTATTTGTGAATGAAAATTCTCGAAACCGATCAAGCCAAGCTACGTGTAAGCGTGCCTTCCATAAGTGTCCTTTCACATATAAATAATGAGAGACATAACAAATGAGATAATGGGCGGTAAAATAAAGGAAATATGTTCAACATCTTTTACATAAATAATGAGAGACATAACAAACGAAATAATGGGCAGCAAAATAAAGGAAATATGTTGTACATTTTTCAGTTTATAACGTATCTCCAAAAGAAATCTCCATAAAAATAGTTGTTAGATATAAATTTAAGTCGGATCATTTATCAGTGTGTGTTGAAACAAAAGCATTAATTACTAAGGTTCGTAGCCCAAAGGTTATATAACTTTTCAATGGTGATAATAAAATAAGTGTGCATGATGGCCACATGTCCATGCTTCTAGATATTATTTAATTTGGGAGCAAGCATTACAAGAAATAAGGAGGCATAGTGATGCCCCCAATTCAAAAAAAGTGAGTAGCATCAGATATTTCCATGCAGCATCGCATAAGCAACACTAAGGAGAAAAAAAAATGGACAAATGCATAAACGACTTAAGAAGACTCTTGGGAAGGTAATTTAAAACTAGGAAACGATCTTTGAAGGGTGCTAATCCCCTCCCATGTGGCACTATCTTCTAAACTATCTTTCCACTTTACTAGACACTCTTTATATAAGTGACTTCTTGTCCATTTCTCTTGAGTGCATAGTATGTTCTTAGGCATGTGGAATAGATTGAAAAGAAATAGGCTCTACTACATCACTATCTAGAATGAGTTTGTTAGATTCACCCAGCCTTTTCTTAAGTCGGCTAACATGAAATACTGGATGAATCTGACTATTCTTTGGAAGTTGGAGCTGGTAAGCCATCTTTTCTATTCTGTTAAGTATTGGGAAAGTTCCACAATACCTAGGAGATAGTTTTGGACAAGATCCCATCTTCATGGTTTTAAACCTAGATGGAACTCTAAGATAGACTTGCTCCTACCTCAAAGTTGATATCTCTCCTTTGAGGGTCAACATAGGTTGTAGCCTTGTCTTGAGATCTCCTAATACTATCCTTAGCAAGTCTAAGCATATCATTCATCTCTTCCAAGAAGTCCTTTGCAGCTTGAACTTTCTCATTCTGCAATCCTACTGCATAAGGAGATCTCGGCTAAAACCCATACATAAGCATAAATGGACTATGCCCGGTGGAAGAGTGCTTGGCACTATTATATGAAAACTCTATTATAGGTAAGTACTCCTCCCAATTATTTTGCCTTTCATTCACATATGCTCGAAGCATATCCTTTAGGATTTGGTTAACCCTATCTATTTGCCCATCTGACTTTGGATGCTTGATCGTACTCATGCTAAGTTTCATGTCCAACCTTTTGAAGATTGCTCTCCAAAAGTGGCTAGTAAACTTCCTATCTCGATCAGAAACTATGTCTAAAGGAAGACCATATAACCGGTATAGATTCTCTACAAAAAGTCTAGCCAACTCAAGTGTTGGAATAAACCTAGCAATTTTGGTTAACCTATCCACAATTACCAAGACAGAGTCATGCCCTCTCTATGCCTTAGGTAATCCAACTATAAAATCCATGGGGATACTCTCCCACTTCCCATTGGGAATGTCCAATTGGTGGAGTAGTCCTCCAATCCTCAACCTTTCAACTTTATTGCCCTTGCATTTAGTGCATTTAAGCACATATTCTAGGATCTCCTTATGAATTCCAGGCCTGTAAAATTGTCTCTTAACAAGATCATAAGTCTTATTAACTCTTGGGCACACTAGGTGTGTCATGACACGTACAAAATGTGTCGTCTCATCTCAAGATCTCTAGGGACACAAATCTTACCTTTATATAATAGATATCCATCATGGATGCTTCCCAATTCTCAGAGTATGCAGGCTCAAGCCTACATTTCCCTCTAATGGACTCAAGGAGCTCACTAGTGATCTAAGTAAACCTCAGCTCATTGAGCATAGGCATGTGGCTAAGAGAATCAACCACTACATTAAACTTTCCCTTCCTATACCTAAGCTCATAATCAAACTCTTGAAGGGTTTCTACCCATCGTGCCTTACGATCTTTAAGGTCTGTTTGATTAGAGAGCCACTTAATGCTCTCTTGGTCAAATACTATCATGACTTTGGAACCATATAAGAAATGATTCCACTTCTTCAAAGCATGGACAATTGCATACAACTCCTTCTCATAGATGGAATAATTCTTCTGAGCAAGTTCTAGTTTCTTACTCTCAAAGGCTACTGGTCAACCATCCTGAACTAAAACCGCACCTATAGCAAAATCATTTGTGTCAGTCTCAACCACAAAGGGTTTATTGGGATCTGGTATGTGCAAAAGTGGAGCTGTTTGCATACAACTCCTTCTCATAGATGGAATAATTCTTCTGAGCAAGTTCTAGTTTCTTACTCTCAAAGGCTACTGGTCGACCATCCTGAACTAAAACCGCTCCTATAGCAAAATCATTTGTGTCAGTCTCAACCACAAAGGGTTTATTGGGATCTGGTATGTGCAAAAGTGGAGCTGTAGCAATTTCCACTTTAAATTTCTCCATACTTTGCTTCTGTTTGTCTCCCCAATGAATGGCTTTTCCTTTCCCTTTGAGATGTTCCGTCATTAGAACAACAATTTTGGCATAATTTTTAATAAATCTTCGATAGAATCCTGATAAACCTAGGAAGATCTACAACTCTTTCAGGTTCCAAGGATATGGCCATTCCAAGATAGCCTTTACTTTTTCAAAATCCATCTGGATTCCATTTTGGGAGACTATATGCCCAAGGTATCTAGCCTCTGTTTTGAAAAATTCGCACTTTGACTCCTTATCAAAGAGTGAATTTTCCCTCAACACTTGGAATACTTTTCTCAAGTGTTCCAAGTGCTCCTTTTCTGATCTACTATAGATCAAAATATCATCTAGGAAGTCTACTACAAATTGCCCCAGATAAGGTCGTAATAAACTATTCATGGGATTCATGAAAGTGGTTGGAGCATTGGTGAGACCAAAAGGCATGAACAAAAACTCATAGTGCTCATATCTAGTTCTAAATGCAATTTTAAGAACATCCTCTGCCCTAATCCTAATATGATGATACCTTGATCTAAGGTCAAGCTTGGAAAAATACCTAGCTTGGTGTAATTGATCAAATAAGTCTTCCAATCCAGGCATTGGAAACCTCTTTTAGATAGTTACCTTCTCTAGTGCTCTATAGTCTATGCATAATCTCATAGAGCCATCCTTCTTAACTAAGAGCATTGGTGATGCCCAAGGTGAGTTACTAGGTCTAATGAAGCCCTTATCTAAGTAGTCATGTAATTTCCTCTCAACCTCCTCATACTTAGAAACACTAAGCCTATAATGTGCCTTACAAATCGGGTTAGTGTTAGTAACTACCTCAATAGCATGGTCAATGTCCCCTCTCTCAGGTGGTAGCCTTCTAGGTAAGTCACTGGGAAAAACATCTCTCAATTCAAACATAAGATCTTTAAAACCTTTAACAAAACACTCTTGCAAGAAAGAATAGTAAAGTTCTTGTCCATATTTACATTTCTAGCATGAAAATATGCATCAAATGAAGTGTCTATACAATGCTCAGAGTCTTGACTATACAACAAAAAGATCTCTTGTACATGCTAAAAATGACAAAGACTATACAACTCTAAAGATGAGATGAGAGGTGCACCAGGTACATATCTCTCTCCTTGTATACAAAATTTACTTCCATTTCTTTCAAACTCAAGGGTGTTGTTTTGATAACTACTTTAAGTGTGTCTCCCAATCCCCATAGCCCCTCTGTTCCTAATACAATGTATGTCCTCTCCATAGTCATGATTTGGAAGTCGATATGGTTAGTATAATCCTACATCTTGACTTCCAAATTGGATACCATAGTATCCCATATCCTCTTGTCCTCCCCTTGCATCATAGATACTATGTATTTATGTGCACTAGGTTGTTGGGTAATCTTTATCTTTTTTACCAATGGATAGTTTATGAAGTTATGAGTAGCAAAGTCATCTATCATGACTTGCATCTTGGTCTCGTGTACACTACCATGAAGTTTAACCAAGTCATGTGGTCCATGTCATGAGGAAGGGGATAAGGAAGAGAGCTCACACACACATTCTCACCCTCAAGGAGAAGCACACACACAGATTTGAGGCAAGGAAGAATGATCTTCTTCTTCTTCTTCTATTACATAAAAAGGAATGTACAAGAATGACCTTAAAACAAGAACTCTCGGTAGATAAATCTAGTAAAGCTCAATGAAGTATCCCTGACATATACCGGCATGACCACTATACTATACATATCAGAGAAACGAAAAACTGGTACGTGTCATCCTGGATCATCACATGTTGAGCTTGATATCTCAACACTCCCCATCAAGCTCAACACCATATCCTGTAATCCAAGCATCTCTCAAAACTTCTTCAACTTCTCAGCTCCAAGTGCTTCGGTGAAAATATCAGCAACCTTCTCATCTATTCTCACATAAACAAGATCAATATCACCTGCTAATACCTTCTCTCTGATGAAGTGATAATGTGCCTCGACATGCTTTGTTCTAGCATGGAAAACAGGATTTCGTGCTAACTGTATGCTGCTAAGATTATCACAATAAATAGTGATAGGCTTTCCCACTTCCACACCTAAATATGCAAGTAGCATTTCTAGCCATGATGCCTCACATGCTTCCGTTGTACCACCTCTATACTCAACCTCTGTACTTGACAAAGCAACAGTGGGTTGCTTCTTGCTGCTCCATGTAACAATTGCACTCCCAAGTGAGAATAGAAAACCACTAGTAGATCTTCTATCTAGAATTCTACCATCCTAATCTGCATCGGTGTATCCAAAAACCTGCAAATCTACACCAAACTCATAAAACAATGCATAATACAAAGTAGCACTCACATAAAGTAGAGTGCACCTCAGAGCATCCAAATGTGGCTTCCTGGGAACCTGCATAAACTGACTTTCAAGTCAAACAGTATAACTTAGATCAGGCCTTGTAGTTGTGAGATATATAAGACTTCCCACAATTTTCTTGTACATAGTAGCATTTTCCAATGCTTCACCTGATGTAGTATCCAATTTCAAACTCTGATCCAATGGCATAGAAATTGGCTTACAATCAGCCATACCATACTTTTGTAGCATATTCAAGGCATATTGCCTTTGCGACATCCATATACTTGTTTCTGTATGTATAAACTCAAGAAATAGCACAGCACACCAAGATCTTTCATGTCGAATTCCTGCATAAGAAGTTGCTTTACCTCTTTGCTGCTTCCTTCATTATCACCACCTACAATCAGATCATCAACATAAATAGCCACAATAGTGATGCCATCATCAGCCTTCCTTGCATACAGTGAGTGATCTCCATCACACATAGAAAACCCAATGCTAGTTAAGTAATCAACAATCCTTGCATGCCATGCACGAGGGGCTTCCTTCAGCCCATACAAAGCTTTTTGCAACCTGCAAACATATTCTGGATGTTTTGAATCTTCATATCCTTGTGGTTGGTCCATATATACTTCTTCATGTAACTCACCATGTAAGAAAGAATTCTTCACATCCATCTGATGCAAAGTCCATCCTTTTGCTGTAGCTAATGCAACAAGTGTTCTGACAGTAGACATTTTAGCTACAGGGCTGAATGTTTCCTCATAATCAATGCCATATATCTGTGCATATCCTTTAGCTACCAGTTATGCTTTATACCTGCTTATGCTACCATCAACATTATGCTTTACCTTGTAAACCCATTTGCATCCTATAGGTTTCTTTCCTTGTGGCAATGGAACCAGCTTCCATGTATCATTTCCATAAAGGGTAGCCATCTCCTCACCCATAGCTTTTTCCTAATCTGCATTACCAATTGCAACTTCAAAACAAGAAGGTTCAGCATCTTGTATTACCTTTGTCATGTAGGCACAATGGCGAGCCATGTAACTATCATATGTCAATCGTTGAACTGAATTACGCATCCTTCCATATCTTCTTGGTCCTGGGTCACTTCTCCTTTACCACTTGAATCTCCATCAACATCTTCAAAACCTGCACATGTTTTACTACCAACAAAAAGCTTTTCTTTACCTTTCTTGGATGTATTTGATGAATTTGCTGGACTGAAATTTCCATGCAATCTTCCACTTCATGGATTTGAGTTGGAACTATTGCTTGGTGATGCATCCGGTCCACTCAAAACTTGAGATTCTGCACTTGATTTTTCAGCATTTTCTTTGTCATCTGGTTCAAGATTCAGTCCTTCTTTGGCATCTATATAGAAGCTTGAAATTTCATCAAATACCACATCTCTGCTCATCTTCACCTGTTGTGTGAGTGGGTTATAACATTTGTGCCCTTTTTGCTCAAGGGAGTATCCAATGAAGACACATTTTTCTGCTTTCGGATCAATCCTCAACTCATCTAGAACATGTACATATGCAATACAGCCAAAAACTTTTAGATGTGATAAGTTTGGCTTTTGAGCTGTAAACTTCTCTTCAGGTATAACTTGATGTACAACAGCGGTCGGAGTTCTATTCATGATGTATACAGTATGCACAGCTTCTGCCCAATAACAATGAGGCATATTCTTCTCATCCATCAAGGCTCTTGCTATTTCTGCAATATGTCTATTTTTGCGTTCAGCAACGCCATTTTGCTGTGGTGTGTACCTACATGAAAACTGATGCCGAATTCCATGATTTTTTAGAAAACCGTTGAACTCATTTGACATGTATTCACCTCCTCCATCAGATCTTAATGTTCGAATGTACTTCCCTGTCTGCTTTTCCACCATAGCTTTAAAATTCTTGAAGTGAGTGAACACCTCACTCTTCTCTTTCATGAAATATACACATACTTTGCGTATATGGTCATCAATGAAAGTAACATAAAACCTGCAACCGCCCATAGATGTGGTCTTTGCTGGACCCCAAACATCTGTATGTACTACTTCTAGTACATTCTCACTAACATGCTTGTCATATGGAAATGATGCTCTTGATTGTTTACCAAATTGACATGTTGCACATACCTTTTGCATTTCTGCAACTTTGAAATTTGGTAGTCCATGGACGATCTCCTTTGACTGCATCAATTTCAGCCTTTGCAAGTTTGCATGTCCAATCCGTTTGTGCCACATCTCTATATCTGCAATAACTCCTGCACCTTTTGCAAACATGGCTGCATTCATTTCAGGAATCTTCACATTTAAGGTGAACATCCTAACCACTTTGTTTCCTTTGGCAACCAATCGTCCATCTTGCTCATACTCTTCTACATATAATCCATCAGCATTGAACCTGACTTGTAATCCTTGGTCAACCATTTGTCCAACAAAAACCAGATTCTTTGTTATATTTGGAACATGCAACACATCAGCAAGATGTTTGACCTTTCCATCCTCCATCGATAGTGCTACGTTTCATGTATGCTCAATAGGATTGATGTGTCATCACCTGTTTCAACATATCCAGGAACTGACAATTTCTGCAAAGTACTAAACCATTCCACATGACTGGTCATGTGATTTGAAGCACCTGAATCAACATACTAGACATTATCATTCGATTTTGAAACAGAACAAACATCGTATTCATCATGTGATGTTGAACCATGAACAACTTCTCAGAATCATCTTTTGTACTTGTGGATGCATAGTTGTTTTGCTGCCTTCTATTATTTTGATTCTTCAACTTGCAATCACGTTCAAAGTGTCTAAGTTTACCGCAATTCTAGCATCCTTTACTATCATTACCTGAATCATTTCTTTGGAAATTTCTACGACCTCTTTGGCTCCCCTTGCCTCAAAACTGTCCTCTTCCTCCTGCATGATTCTGTTGTTGACCTTGGTCTTGGTTACTGTTTCCTCTTCCATTTCCTCTACCTCTGCCTCTTCCTCTGCCGGAGTAGAATACCTGCTCAGAACTGGGCTTTCCTTGGGAGTTTGAATCCTCACCAAGATTCTTTTCTTCAATAATCAGCATGGATACCAAATTAGCAAAATTCGGAATATTTTCCCTGGTCTGTATAGAAGTTCTGAACTGCTTATATGCAGCTCCTAAACCACGAAGGCACACTTCCACCTTATCATCATCATCATCTACGGAGGTCTTTTGTGAATCGCATTTTCTCCACGCCTCGCTGCATACTCTTCACAATCGCCTTCTCCACGAGCTCTCTACAACCACGCTAGCTCTGATACCATGTCACGAGGAAGGAGATAAGGAAGAGAGCTCCCACACACACTATCACTCTCAAGGAGAAGCACACACACAGAGATTTGAGGCAAGGAAGAATGACCTTCTTCTTCTTTTTCTTCTTCTTCTATTACATAAAAATGAATGTACAAGAATCACCTAAAAACAAGAATACAACAAGTGCAATATATAAAGATCAGTACATAAGGAAAAAACTAATGTCCCCGAATGGGTGAGCTTGCAAGGAACAAATGTGCCATCACTCTCGGTAGATAAATCTAATAAAGCTCAATGAAGTATCCCTGACATATATCGGCGTGACCACTATACATGTCAAAGAAACGAAAAACTGGTACGTGTCATCCTAGATCATCACATGTTGAGCTTGATATCTCAATAGTCCAAACGGAGGTGCCCACAATGACTGTGTCAAACAACATGTGTGCTCAATGTCCTTTTGCATCACTTCCACTCCCTTGCAGTTAGAGCTGCCATGAATAGGAAGTGTTTGCACCAGGTGGACTAGCTTTTTGCCCTTATCAAGGATCGTACTACTCTCTGGTCCCCTCTTCTTTTCTTCCCCCTTCTTGAGTGGATGGTTCCATTGTGAATGGCTAGGAGACAAACACCTAAAACATAAGTTCTCTCTCTTGGCCCTCTCAAAGTGCTCAGTAGGTAATATGGGCCCTTATGATCTCTATTTCTTGATAAAGATTTTGTTTTTTCCCATTAACATATTCTTCTTGAATTTAGTCGTGCTAAGAGGTTTAAGGGGCTGATCCATCTCCATAGGAGTATATTGAGGATGATCATGGTCCTCATAAATATGAGCGTATTTGATTGCCTCCTCAAATGTCTTCAATATATTTCTTCTTACCTCTCTCTTGATGGCTTTATCTAAGACCCTAATAAACCCTCTTGTTTTTTGAAAGTCATCCAATCCCTTAAGTTTGAAAATGATATCCCTATAGTGGGATATGTAGACCGACAAAGGCTTACGTCTTTGAATGATCCTATCCCACTCATCCTAGTTTGATTCTTCTTCATTCTCAGGAAGAAACTCTTTTAAGAAAAGAGCTTTAAACTGAGCCCAGTCTGTAGGGATAGAATTTGCCTCCTTGAGACTCATCCACCATTTATAAGCACAGAGGCCAAGCAAGAGACTCGCCTCTAGCACACAATACTCAAGTGGGATGCCCTTCAGTTGATGCAAGTCATTCCACTTTTGCAAAAAAGTGTAGATTGCATCCTTATTTCTCTCATGGTCATCCCCCGTAAAAGTAGGTGGCTTCAAGTCTTTCGGGAGGGGAGATTCCCTAGAACTCTCTCTTTTATGTTTGCTAGGCAAAGGGAGATCTTTGCTAGCCATTTCCATAGGAAGAGTAGGCATCTCTCTTTCCTTTTTAGCTAGGAAAGAGGTAACATGTGTCTTAAGTGAGATCATCTAAGACTTAAGCTGTTCAATGAGAGAAGTCATGCTACCAATGTCTCTCTCTAGCCTAAGGGTTTGTTCCTTGAACTTTGCAAATTATTTGTGTGTAACAAACTCATCATAGAGTTCCACATAAGAATACTCTTCTTCTTGTGGGTCTTTTCCTTCTACTTTTTTCTCAACTTCTTGCTCAAGTTCTAACTCTACCATCCTATGGTTGGGGTCCTCTAGCTGTTTCTCTCCAGGTGGAGAAGTATGGTCTAAAACTTGCCTACCCTTAGGATCCATATTTCACTCCCCCAGTTTACTAACTAGAGTGTATGTAAAAGGAATGGAAGTAAACTTAATATACAAGAAAAAGAGTGTTGAGCCCATAAAAGTCATATTGGTCAAAGTCAACCATAGTCAAAGTCAAACGGGTAAAGTCAAAGCATTCAAAGTTTGGGCGTCAAGGTGCACATGTAGTGCACAATCAATTGTTCACAAAGGTTATATTTGCAGAAAGTTGGATGCAGGTTTCGGATTGTCTTTGTGTAATTTCTCTAAGGTTCAAAAGTGTTTTTGAAGTGTTTGGAAGGCTCAGGTGAATCCTCCCTTAGGTACACATTTGAAGAATTGAAGGGCAAAATGTGAAGTCATGTGAAGAGGAAGCGTATGCAAGGTGAAAGTATGGCCCCCCAATTGAAATTTTTGTTCTAGTCTAAAGTCACCACATGACAAAACAGGGATTCATTGGCTAGCCACATTTGGAGACAATCTTGGGACATCAAAGTGAGCACCAAGATACTCTAGCAGTTAGGAGCATACGTGAATCGACACTCAACTCAAGGCAAGACATTATTCTTGGTTAGACTAAGCAAGGTGAGCATAGTCTACACTAGGATAGAGAAGAGCAAGAGACATACAGTGAGTGTGCGATGCAGAGAAGTGAAGTGCAAGTGTGCCTTAGGTGTGTGTAGAGGATTGCTAAGCAAGGCCAATCAAAGGTCACAAGGGCCCATTGAAGTTGTGTGCACATCGACAGAAGGTGTCCATACCTCCCCCTATTGGAAGCTTGAGTGCAAGGTGTGCACAAGTGCAAGCTCTTGGAGAAGGTGGAGGTCTGGTGCAGAGAAGATCGGCAGCAGTAAGAACCTTGGGTATTTTGTACTTTGTTGATTGCGCACTCTTTGGGATTTTGCACAGAGAGTATTTGGATTGTGTTGTACATCATTATTGTACTTTTGTCCTTATAATCAATCTATAGAAGCTTTCGTTGTTTGTATCTTTCTTCTTATCTTTCTTCCTTCCCCTACAAACACTCAAGTCCCTTTCTACACAAGAATCCCCCAACAAAATTTGGCATGCCCGGTGGGACCACAAGGAGGCTTGAGCATAGGAGAAGCAAATTGCAAAGTGTAAAGAACCAAGGGTACCGATAGTATTGTATTGACTTAAGAGGTAATCTTTCTCCCATTGGAATTCTCTTAAACTAAGAGGAGTATGAACAACACATGACCGCAACCTAGTCTCAAAGCTTTAGGGTCCCTTGCAAAGCAACAAGAAGGAAGGTTATTCGAAGATCAACTAGTCCATTGTCATCGACATCATCAATAAAGAATATGGAAGCCCAGGTAGATTTGGAAACTTTACTTTCTAGATTGAATATCAAATTTCCATCATTCAGAGGGCTAGCACAAGAAGACCTAGATGAGCACATTAGCAAATTCTTAGCCTTATATAAAACAAGGGGCCTGATGGGAAGAGAAGACACATTTTTTATTCTTTTCCCTCCAACACTAGAAGGGCTAGCAGACAAATGGTTTAGTCAGTTTGTTGACAACCATTTCACCACATGGGACTTGATGAAGGAAGCATTTAGGACACAATTCCAACAAGGGAACACAACTGAAAACATTATTGAAGAATTAGAAAATTTAAGACTAGGTCTTGGGGAGACCTTCCGAGAATTTGTTACCAGAGCTAAGGCATTAATGGCCAAACTACCAGACCCTCCCCATGATTTTTTTAATCAAGAAGTGGCTGGCTAAACCACTTCCCATATCAACACAATGTAAAATAAAGGAGTTAGTTTTACCGATATCGACAATAGAAGAATTTATCAATACATCTACAAGATTGGAGCAAATTAGATAGTAGTATGGGGCAAGCTCTTCCAATTTATCATATCCTACAGAACCTGAAGACCCAATAATCCAGCTAAGGAAAGAGCTTGAGAGCTTAAAAAGGAATAAGCCCCACAAAGAGGAGGAGAGTGCTATAACTCAGTTGAGGTGAGAAATTGAAGCATTGTGGCTTCAAAAGTGGACTATGGTGCACCATGTGCAGCAAGCAGAGTCATGTAGTAAGTGAATGTCCACTTTTAAGTGTACCTTGCCAGCTATGTAGGAAAGCTAGTCATGAGGCTCATGATTTTCAGTCAAGAGGTATACCTGCAACAACATATTGGACACAATGAGGAGCTCTACCACCAACCAATGTGATGGTAGTAGCACAAAATCCAGATAATAATTACAACCCTAGACATAGAGATAACTTTGGAAATGAGCCAAGGAGGCCAATTATTTGTTCCAAATGTGGAGAATGTGGGCATTACCAAAGTAGGTGGACTCTACCAGAAAATGCCCCTCCTTGCAGGAATTGCCTAGAGGCCAGGGACCATTATACTAATTGTTTCCCTAAGAACCAAGCATCTTCGTATGGGCCACACATTCAAATGATTTTTGTGTGAAAGGAAGAAGTTGTAAAACAAGTCAATCTGCCATAACCATCTACCAGAGTGGTGCAGTTAGAAGAAATTGAATCTTTGATAGTGCAGATAAGAAGCAAGGGGAAGGCTCAATTAGAAATAGGTCAAGAGTCAAGGATTAATGGATTAAACAAAGACAAAGATAGACATCTGGACACAAAACACACGTGCAGATACAAGGCAAAAAGAAGATCTCATAAGTACCAGTGATGCCATTGGACATGCATTTTGCAGGGCTCATGAGGATTTTGATAAGTCAAATGGAGCCCATGCTCTTAAGGAATCAGAAGCTTCAAGACTACTCAAGTCCATGAAAAAGGAGGTCATTATTTTTTATTTAATAAAGATGGATGGGAAATTGAGGTCATAACTCTTGCAGATAATTGATGAGGCTTCCACAACAAGTTTAGTGGCAAAGACTGCTATTCTGCAGAAAGATAGAATGGTAAGGGAAGCCCCCCTCACAAATTATAGGAGCCCTTGGCTAATAGTTACTATCAAAGGACATGCATTTCAAGGAGTTATTGTAGATGGCGCTTTTGGCATTAACTTGATTCCTAAACATACCATGAAAAAGATTGGACTACAACCTTCAAGACCTGCCAACTTCACTATAACATTGGCAGACCAAAGCATAGTAAGGCCTATGGGAGTGGTCCCTGGTGTCCCAGTCGAGATAAAAGGTACCATCTTTAACTTGGATTTTGTTGTCTTAAGGTTGCCACAAGTAGAAGGAAGTTTCCCATTGTTGATTGGGAGTCCTTGGTTAAAGCATGCCAATGTACTACATGACTGGGTTAAGGACACAATGTGGGTAAAGCAAAAGGGAAAAGAGTTACATCAGATATTTTTAGAAGAAGGTCCAGACAACCAAAGACATACCAGCATGATGCAAACAATTGGTATTTGTACGGAAGAAGAATTGTTGGACAACCCAGAGACATATCTATATGAAGAATCAAATTTATATGAAGAAGAAAACATGTTGGCTTGGCTCCATGCAGAAGACCCATCTTCTTGCTATGGAGTTTTTCCAAACTCAAGTAGAGAGGAAGTCTATGAAGGAAAAGAGGACATCATCCAGGTTACTGATTCAAGTGAAAAAGTCTCAGCCAAAGGCCATAGAAGAGAGAAGAGAAGAAAAGCCCTTACGTGCAGCAGTGATGAAGCTACTGCAAATCCTATATCAATGGCCACTTTGTTATGGATACTAGTATCGATATCATCTGGTATGTTAATTTTTATGGCAATAAGTGTAGGGCTTTATAAGGATGCGAAAGAAGTACCTGCAAGTCTTTGGAAACAGAGGATTCCATTGGCTGAAGAAGTTGGAATGGAAAAAATGACATTTTGCAGATTAAGTCACACAGTAGCTGAAACAAAGATACAAAAGATGCAGTATGGAGGAGATAGTATTCTAATGAAGGATTTAGGGTGGCCCTATCAGGTGGTCAGTATGCCAAAAAAGAAGACAAACCAAATGAAGTGCAATACAATTAGAGATTATGGATGGCAAAGAGTTTCTCTTAGTCATCATATCATGGCTCAAGGCCTATCATCAAAACAAGTGAAGATTTCTGGATCACCTAGAACTTGCAAAATCTGTCCAGGTTGTACATGGCCTTCTCATAACATTTTTTTCTTAAGTTTTAGTAGTTTTTATCCATTTTCATACTTGTTCTTTGAGTTTTTATGCATATTAGAAGCCATTTCACAACCCTTTGCATGAAATATTTTTTTGGATTTTTAAAGCATATTAGAAGCCATTTCACAACCCTTTGCATGAAATATTTTTTAAAGAATTTTTAAAGCATTTTTTTATTTTTTTCTAGAGTTTTTTCTACCATTTTTCATCTTTTTCAAATGTCATTTTCTTAATAAAATGAAGGAAATGAGGAAGCTCTCTATAGTTTTGAGGGAGAAAAGTGGCTTAGAAATTTAGGGAATTTTTATGAGAATTGTTTTTTATATTTTTGGATTTTTTTTATTTTTTTTGGATTTTATTTATATTTTTTACCTCTTTTTGGGTAGTAAAAAAAAAAAGAGCCCCTAGCGGCTAATTTTCTTTTTTTCCATTTCACCAAAAAAAACACCCCCCCTCGCCCCCTCCCTGCCCCCTCTCTCTCTCTCTCTCTCTCTCTCTCTCTCTCTCCCCCCCCCCCCCCCCCCCCCGACCCCCCCAAGTGGACCCCCCCTCCAAAGTGGACCCCCTCCCCCCCCCCAAGTGGACCCCCCCACCCAAGTGGACCCCCCCACCCAAGTGGACCCTCTTCTCCCCCCCAAGTGGACCCCCTCCCCCTCTCTTTTTCTTTTTCTTTGATTTTATTTTTCTTATTTTTATTTACTTTATTTTATATTTAATTTTTTTCAATTTTTAAAATTTTTCCAAAACCCCACGGATGGCTAAAAAATAAAAAAAACAATCTATATATTTTTTATTTTCTTGGTCTAGTACTTTTGGCTCTAGATTGTGCCTCAGATGGCCATTTTTTTCAAAGTTGGGGTCATTTCATGTCTTTTGGCACCTTTGAACTCATTTTTTGACTTAGTTTTTCCAAAATCCCAACTTTTCTCTTACTCTTGGTCAAAAGCTACATGTCTTGAACACATTTATCATGTGTTTTTCATTACACACATGGTCCACATGGTCTATTCTCACCTTATTTTACCATATGTTTCGCCTTCTAACCAGCCCCATGCTTACCTCTCCATACCCTATCAATCTCAGCCCCCTCAGCCCTTCCTTCCCTCTTGCTCCTATCCTCAATTCTCCATCATCTGCTCTTCAATGCACAATCCCCACTTTTCATCCTTCCCTGATGATTGTTAATTACTGCTCCTAGTGGTCTTGGCAGTTGCTCAAGTATCCTTTTGAAGATTTTGCAGCATTGGAATCATGGTGACATTTTTGCTTAGAGTTTGGTTGTAGCTCTCTGGGACGGAGAGCCCATTAGGTGGTGGGCAATTGTTGAGCCCATAAAAGTCATAGTATACACTTCTTCATGCAAGTCACCATTCAGAAATGTTGTTTTAATGTCCAACTGATGTACATTCCAACCATGATGGGCTACAAGTGCACAGATGCTCCAAATAGTAGTGATACGACATGTAGGTGCAAAGGTCTCATCAAAATCAATGCCTCTTTCTTGTGCATAACCCTTTGCAACAAGCCTAGCCTTATACCTGTCAACTGTTCCATCAGGCTTATGGTTTAGCTTGTAGACCCACTTAGTGCCAATGGCCTTCTTGCTAGGAGGAAACTCACATAAGGACCAAGTACCGTTCTTCATTATAGCATCATATTCAGATTGTATAGCAGCCATCCAAATTTCTGAATTTTGTGCTTCATCAAATGAAACAGGCTCATTCTCATCTTAGAGACTAGATGCAGCCATAGCATAACAATCTGATACAAAAGAGGAACTATGAGAGCCTGATCGAGTACGATATGATAGAGGTGCATCTAATTTGCTATCACGCAAAGTCTGCACTAGCCATTTTGGCATAGTTTTTGCCCCTCAATATTAGCTTTGTCATCAACAAGTGCATCATGTAAATCTGCATAAGAAATGGGATGATGTGCATCATCACATGAAACCTGCAAAGGCTGAGAAGTTGCCTCATTAGGACCAACACTAGACTGTCCACGTGTAAAAAGAGGCAGCAAAGTATCATACATGTCTTTGAAGCTAACAGATGTCTCCTTAGTACATGAAAGCAATGGCTGAATAGCATCTTCCACAAAAACAACATCACGGCTAACTAGAATGCGTTTAGTCTATGGATGATACAGATGATAGCCTTTAGTTTTAGAACTATACCCAACAAAAATACATTTTACGGCTTTATCATCCAATTTTGTGTGATGTTGTTCAGGCACTAAGACATATGCCAAACAAACAAAAACATGTAGATGAGCAACATATAGGTTGCGATCATGCCAAGCCTCATATGGAGTGATAGACTACAGTGTGTCAGTGGGACAAGTGTTGAGTACATATGCTGCACACATAACAACCTCAAGCAAGAAACTATGTGGTAAAGCCTGACTCTTGACCATACATCTCACCATCTCCATGAGTGACCTATTCTTTCGTTCAACAACTCCATTCCGTTGAGGTGTATATGGCATTATACAATGGTGTTTTATCCCACGTTCAGCCAAAAATGCATTAAAATTAGAAGACATATATTCCCCCCCTCGATCAGAACAGAGGGTGCCCATTTTATATGCTGACAGATTTTCAGCCAAAACCAAAAATTGTTTGAAGCACATGAACACTTCGGAATTTGCCTTCAATGGATATACCCATGCATGCTTGGAAAAATCATCGATGAAGGTCATGAAGTAAAGATAATTTCCAAAAGAAGGTGTCTGCATAGGACCAAATACATCACTATGTACAAGTTGCAATTTTTGAGTAGTCCGAATTGAACCATCTTTTGGAAAGGAGGAACCTTGCATTTTGCCTAAATTACAGCCTTCATAAACATGTTTTTCGAGTGCCTCAAGTTTGGGCAAAGAGGACACCATTTTAGATTTCTGCAGGTGTAGCAAACTAGCAAAATATAGATGACCAAAGCATGCATGCCAAAGCTTTGCATCTGACATAGCTTGAGAATCATGTACTACACATGCCAAATCATTTATAGATCTTTCATAGTCTATGAGCTTATACAGCCCATGACATAAAATGCTAGAAGCAATAATAACATTGCCATTTGACAGATCATGAACTGCATATCTGTCATCAATAAATTTCACAACCAAGCGAATCTTGGCTAATGCAGAAACTGATAACAAATTTTTCTTGATCCCTGGCACAAACAAAGCGTCTGACAAAGTGAAAGAACTACCATCAGCAGTAGTCAAAATGATCTTACCAACTCCCATAACAGGATAAGAGTTGTTGGTGCATGTAATAGTATTCCCTATAGGGGTAGGCTCAAGTGAAGAGAAGAAACTGCGCTGCGGGGTAATATGTTTGGTCGCCCCACTGTCAAAGTACCAAACATCTGAGTCTACTGCAGACATGCACTGCTCATGAGAAGATGGGTAAAAACTGCAAACAGTAGTAAATGCCCATTCTTTTTCTTGCACAAGATTAGCAAACTCTGTTTTTGGTGTAGAGGCCTCTGCAACAACTATTCCAACCTCTTTCTTCTTTGCCTCTTTAGTAGCAGGTTTTGGACAGTTCTTTATGATATGATCATTTCCTTTGCAGTACTTGCAAAATAGTTTCTGCTTTTATGATTTCTGTTCATCTTTGTCTTCCCTCTTTGATTGTGCAGAATTAGTAGATCTCTGCTTACTAGTTGAAGAGCTCCATTTTCCTTTGCCCTTCTGACTAGCCAGGAAAGCTTGATCTGCAACACGCATAATGGACCTGTTCTGCCTCGACTGATCTTCCTATAGAAAAACAGAGACTAACTTCTCAAATGACAAGGCATTTGGATTACCCTTCATTATCAACCAAAGAGTAGAAGCAAAACTCTGATATGAATTAAGAAGACCATTCAGAACAGTCTGCACAAATGAGCTATCTGGTATAACCTCATCAGCAGAAACCAAATGTTCGTTCAAGTCTTTGATCTTTGTTAGAAAACTGTCCATAGAATCACCTTCATTCATGTGCTCACTCTCCAACTGTTTTTGGAGGTAAGCAACACGAGCCTTATTCCTAGGTTGGTACAATGTGATAAGTGTATCTCAAGCATCCTTAAGTGTTCTGCAAGAGTGAATGTGAGGAATAATGGCACATTTGATAGACAAAGCTATCAATGCATGTGCCTGGGCATCTCTGCCATCCCAACAAATTTTCTCTATAGTAGGTGGAGTAGAAACCGTAGCACAAACAAGAATATGCAGAATATCATCATCTTTGACACCTTCTGCATCAGCTTCAGTACCTGCAGTTGTAACAGTTACAGGTGTGATAGGATGTTTTTCATCACCTTGCATAATGTTTCACAGTCCTTTTGCAACCAATACATGTCGCATCATATAAGCCCACAACGGGTAGTTGGTACCATCCAACTTATCCTCAATAGCCAACATACGAAATACGTCACTATTTTCAGCCATGGTCAGTGACTGAAATACCTTGATGTAGAAAATTGACTGTATCTCAAAAATTTGAATAGAACTACCCAGACAAATTCTGCTAAACCTGTAGCAAACTTCAAGATGCTTATATTGGTGAACCGAAACTAGTATATACCTTTGGCACAAAAAGACAAAATAGCCTGCACAAGTGCTATGATAGTGCATTTAGAGGCCAAAACGAGCTCAGATCGTGATTTTGGCACCACATAGTGAAGCTGTTTTGATCTCAGAAACACGCTCAGTATGCTCACCAAAATTTGTCCGATTCTGAGACTGCAGCGGGAGAGGTGTCGATGATGCCCTAGATGAAGCGGCGACCTCCTCTGATACCAATTGTTGGAGTTAGATGTCTGTGGAAGCACGTGAACAACACAAGTAAGAAGAAGAAGAAGCTTGGAGCAGAACACACAATATTGAATGTATTACCAGTAGAATGTACAAAGATAAGTAGTCCATTAGGGCAATAGGCCTATATACAAGCTGGGGAGAAAAAACCCCTAAAGAGGGGAAAAAGTGCCCCGGTGGCCCTAGAGTGTTCACACACATCACTAGCTAAATATATCAACATCCTTATAGTTGTCATCTTTGCCATAGGACTATAAGTCTCATCATAATCTACACCATATGTTTGAGCATACCCTTTCACAACAAGTCTGGCTTTATGCCTAGATAGACTTCCATCTGCATACCTGTTTGTTTTGTAGACCCATTTGCATCCACTGATTTTTTGATTATTTGGTTTAGGAACCAATCCCATGTTTTAGTCTCCATCAATGCATCATACTCCTCCTGCATAGCTTTCTCCCAATTTTCCTTACCTTTTGCCTCATCATATGTAGAAGGATCTTCTTCTGCTTTCACCATGTAAGCATAATCTTTAGTGGTAAAAAATGAAGTATCATAAATGTACCTTATGGGTTTCTTTCTGTTCCTTGTTGACCTTCTAGCTTCTCCACTCTTTGAAGTCTATGATTCTTCATATTTTGCATCAAACCTTGGCAACTCTTCATTATCAATTTGGGCATCAACAATCTCTTCATCATCATGAATTTGAATCTTTGATTTCCCCTTTCTTTGGGTCATGACTTCTTCATCACCTGCATGAATATTAATTGTACCTACATACCAAGTACCTTGCTCATCAAATGTAACATCCTTTGACACAAGGAATTGTTTTGTGGATGGACTCCACAATCTATAACCCATCTGCTTATCATCATAACCTATGAACACATACTTTTCAGCTTTAGGTTCCAATTTATGCCTTAATTGAGATGGTACATATGCATAAGCAAAGATCCAAATACTTTGCAATTATCTAAGGTAGGTCTCTTACCTGACCATGCCTCATAAGGTGTCATACCATTCAAAGCCTTACATGGAAGTCTATTAACCAAATAAGTAGCTGTATTCACAGCCTCAGCCCACAAATAATTAGGGCAATTTTTCTCCTTCATCATTGATCTTGCAAACTCAACAAGAGTTCTATTTATCCTTTCTGCTACACCATTTTGTTGAGGAGAGTGCCTACAAGTAACTTCCCTTTTTATACCTGAATTCCATAAGTAATCACTGAACTCATTAGAGAAATACTCTCCCCCTCCATCTGACCTTAGTCTCTTCAATTTTTGCCTTGTGATTCTCTTTGCATACACATGATAATGTTTAAATGTATCGAACACCTCTAATTTATCTTTGATCACATATATAGTGATCCACCTGGTAGCATCATCAACATAAATCACATAATATCTCGAACCATTAATGCTAAAGTCCTTTGATGGACCCCACACATCTGTATGCACCAATTCAAGCTTCTTTGAATACATAAACCGTTTCTTACCATAAGTACTCTTGTGAGCTTTACCCAATTGACATGCTTCACACTTTATGTCATGTGTTGACCTGCAATATTAGGCAATCCAAGCACTGAACCATTCTTAATCATATCCTTAATACCTCTTTCATTAAAATATCCAAGCCTTGGTGCCAAAGATCTAACTCAGAGATCTTATGTTCTCCATAAGTGAACAAGGCATGACCAACATTGCCTTGAATCTTCAATGTGAAGAGCCTTCCTTCCTTCTTCCCTGAAACAATTTGTTTATATCCAAGGCTAGGGTCTTCAACATAAACTCCATCATTAGTGAACCTTACTTCATATCCTTTCTCTAGAATTTTCCCTACACTCATCAGATTCTTTGGGATTGTAGGAACATACAAAAACTTACTCTAAAAGAGTGCTTCCATCCTTAGCCTTTACTGATCCAATGGACTTCACATTGTGCTTTGTGTTATCACCTATTTGGACTATATGATTACTCACCTTATTCTCCTAATCAGTGATCAAAGCTATGTTGCCACTCAGGTGATTGCTGCACCCTGAGTCAATGTAGAAAAATCTTTGATCTTCATTTTGTCTTTCACAAGTTGCATTCATAATTAAGGTTGAATCCTCTTTCTGATATAAAGCATAGTTTTAGTAGGTATTATTCTAGAATTTACTTTGAAAGCCTCTTCCTACATTTCTTCCAAAGAAACCTCTATTACTTCTACCTCCAAAATTACCTCTCTGATTTCTACCACCTCTTTCTCTTGAATTAAAGTTTTGATTATATCCTCCACCATTCTGATTATTATGCCAACATTCATGAGCTAAATGATTAGTCTTACCACAAATCCAGCAAGCTTTAACACCATCTTTATTGCTTCTACCTCTTCCTCTTCCTTTGCCACCTCCTCTTCCTCTTAGGAAATTTGCTTGACCCATAGTGCCTTCATCTTCATTCAATTGTTTCTTGCCTTTGTTAATCTTCTTCTTGTCCTTCGAATACATTGCTTGACTTGTACTCTTATCAACATCACCTTTGATATCCTGCTCAAAAGTTAGCATATGCCCTAGCAATTGATTCAAATCAAGAGTGAAATGATCTAGTGACAATTCAGTGGATAGAATGAATGGCTTCCACTTCTCATCTCCTCTTAAACCTGTGAGAATTTTTCTAACCAATTTGTCCTCTTCAATGTCTTCATCAACTGCTCCTAATGCACCTCCAATATCCTTCATCCTTGCTACATAATCAAAAATGGATTGAGAATCCTTCTTCTTGAATGTGGTGAATTCTACCCATAAAGATGCCTTCCTTGACTTTGTAGTGTTTTGGAAACGCTCTTCCAAAGCATTCCATATGTCATTTTCACTTTCAAGTCCTCTAATGTGAGGTAGCAAGTAATCATTGACTCCCATGTAGATAATGCTCCTTGCTTGAGCATCCTTCTTCATCCATGTCTTCAAATCTAAGAGCTCTTCCCTAGTTGAAACACTAGGATCCATAAATTCTGGTTTTTCTTCTTCACTTGTGATGTATCCTATCAGAGCTTTGCTCATAAGATGAGCTTCCATCCTCATTGACCAAGCAGGATAGTTTTCTCTATCCAATTTCTCTATCTGAAGAGAATCTCCCATCCTTTCTTCACCTGTGCAATATATTCTTTAAGCTTTGTGAATAATGAATGTACCTTTAATTTGAATGTGGTTCCTTTTGATCCTTTTGATAGCTTTTAGGCCTCCTTCTCTAGGTTTCACTTCAGACTTTCACCTTTTGAATCTCCAAAGTTTGATTTCTATATATCTGTAATAGTCAAGGTCCTCCGTTCTTCAAATCTGATGACTTTTGCTCTGATACACTAATCTCCAAAAGAACAAGTTATCCTTGATGTTAGAACACTTATATATCAAGAACAACTCATAACCTCAATCAATTTTGGAAAGCTAATGTCGAATTATCAAGACTTGAGTTAACTATGAAGAAACTCATTACATAGAAAAGTTTGCTACACTTAATCCATTCATTGACTTATCAAATGTGTAAATTTTTCAATGAAACTTTATACAATGTTTGCGTAATGTTCGTGAACCTTCTCCAAGTTAACTCTTTCCAAAAGAGTGAGTAGATCTTGAGATTTCCTCCAAGCAATATACCTATGTCCGAAATTGTTCTTCTGTATAGTCGACTTTGACACTTGCAACTTCTAATGCATGGTTCTTCCAAACTAGAACCGTTTATTCAAATGCTTTTAGCCACAAGTATCTTACCTCTCAACTTAAAGAATGAGTGCTTACTTGCTCAAAACTTGACATTGTGGAGGGATATCTGACCAAAACTTTGACCATTGAATTTGCACCTTTACCTGTGTTCACTTCTTCTCTCTACACATGTAAATGTTCCTACATAAAATTCTCTCAACTTGATTACAATTAGGCTCTCAAACCTTGTACAAAGGTCATTCAAATATAGAATTACACTTGTGCAAAAGCATTCCTCAAGAAGATAAACACAGAAGGAGCACTGAGCAAAAGATCGAGGTGCAACTTTCTTCTATTCAGAGAAATCATACATCTGATAGATAATCCATGTTCTTCTCAACCTCTAAAGTCTCTAATGAGTTCTAAAACTTGTCACTCATCATCTCTCTCACTTATTACATCAATATTCAAGTATATATAGACATTTACATCGTGACTCATCATAGATACAAAGGTTTTCATGAACTAATTACAAGAGTAATTTACATGTATATGCAAGTTTCCATCTTTTGATCATATACTCATCTTCAAGCCTCATATGGTGATCTTTGATTTACTTATTGACTTC
>CM035414.1:91219392-91226892 GCA_020310875.1 Ceratopteris richardii | reverse complement strand
AGGTAAGACAAGGTGAGAATAGACCATGTGGACAATGTGGGGAAATAAGACCATGTGATAAATGTGCTCAAAACATGTGGGTTTTGACCAAAAGTCAGAGAAAAGTGTGGATTTTGAAAAAATTAAGTCAAAAAATGAATCCAAAGGTGCCAAAATACATGAAAATGACTCCAAATTAGAAAAAAATGGCCATCCGAGGCACGATCCAGAGCCAAAAGCTTTGAGCCATAAAAAAATAAAAAGAATAGAAATTTATATGTTTTCTAAAATAAAATAAAAATAAATTGTCTTTAGTTTTTTTTTTGGGGTCCCTTTTTCGAACGCCCAGACAAAAATAAAAAATAAAAAGAAAATAAGAAAATAAGAAAAATAAAGAAAATAAATAATAAAATAAATAATAAAAATAATAAAATAAATAAAATAAAATAAAAAATAATAAAATAAAAAATAAAAAATAAGTGGGGGGGGTGTGTCAAAACGGGGGGGGGGGGGAGGGGGGGCGCGGGGGGGGGAGGAGGGGGGGGGGGAGAGAGGGGGGGGAAAAGGGGGAGAGAGGGGGGGGGGGAAGGAGAGGGGGAGGGGGGGGGGGGATTTTTATTTATTTTTAACACCCTGAACCCGATTTTTTTTTTTTAACACCCTCAACCCGAAAATTCCAGGGGGACCTTTTTTTTTGTTTTGAAAAAAATATCCAAAAATAGAGAAAATTGGAGAAAAAATCCAAAAAAATGCCAAAAATTTGCCAAAAAAATATGAAAAAATTCTCATAAAATTTTCTACAGGGCTAGGCTTAATTTCCATACTCAAAACCACAAAGAGCTTCCTTCATTCCCCCTACTTGGCCAGAAAATGACATCGGGAAAGGATAAAAAATGCTAGAAAAAATTTCCAAAAAATACCCAGAAGTTGTACTTTTGCAGAGGTTATGAAATGGCTTCTAGGTTTGCTAAAAACTCAAGGAACAAGCATGAAATTGATAAAGAAAACTACTAAAATTGAGCAAAATGAGATGAGAAAGCTATGTACAACCTGGACAAATTTTGCAGTTCCAGGTGATCCATACTTCTTCAAGTGTGTTGATGATAGGCCTTGAGCCTTGATATGTTGACTAGTGGCAAGGCCTCTCCTTTCAGCGTCTCTAACTCCACAACACCCCAATTCAACATTGTTTTGACTCGATAAGGTCCTTCCCAGTGTGGAAGCCATTTTCCTCTCACTTGTGTTTGAAGATGAGGTCTATGGAGAAGAACTAACATGCCTGGCTCTATGTTGTTGTTCCACAGATGTCGATCATGTGCCTCCTTCCTCTTCATCTGAGTGTCTATTAATTGTTTTGTTGCTAGTAGACGAATCTCCTCCACTTTATGTAGTGCTCCAAGCCTCTGAGAGACATCACAATCTTTCTTTCCCTGCATGAATGCTATTTTAGGTGATCCATGTAAAAATTCAAAGGGCTCAATTGGCAATATGCCATAAACCAGTTGGAATGGAGAATATCTTGTGGCCTCTTTGTAAGCTAACCTGTATGCCCATAGGGTACCTTGATAAGCAATGCCCCAGGAAGTGGGCTGTAACATACATTCCTTCCTTAACATGGAAATTAATACCTTATTAGTTGATTCAGCCTGTCCATTGGCCCTTGGATCGTAGGCACAAGAGGTCCTATGTAGGATTCTATACTTGTTGAAAATTTCCTGTAGGACCTTATTCACAAAATGAGTACCCTGGTCTGTACAAATTTCAAGTGGACATCCAAACCTGCAAATGATGCTATTGTAAATGAAATCAACAACAGTTTGGGCAGTGCAGTTGGGGGAGGCAATAGCTTCAGCCCACTTTGTCGCATAATCTGTGGCTATCAATAAATACTTCTCTCTTTTTGGAATCGACAGAGGGTAGATGGGCCCTACAAAATCTAGTCCTCACTTCTCAAATGGTTGCTAGGAAGTGGAAACAATCAAGGGTTATGCCTCTGCTTTGTTGGCTTAGGTCCACACCTCTGGCAAACGTCACATGCCTTTCCCCATTCATCTACATCGTTAAATAGTGTAGGCCACCATAGACCAGCATCCAGTATCCTACGACTCATAATATGCCCTGGAAGGTGCCCACCACGTGTTCCTTCATGTGCAGATTGAAGGACTTCCCTCACTTCTTCTTCTTCCAAGCACTTCCTAAACCTATCATCCTTTCCCTGTCTATATAATTTATCTTCAATGAAGGTATACGGTCTACTCTTGATTAGCAGTCTCTTCCTTTGCACATCACTAGCCTTTTCTGGATACATACTAGTTTTAATGAAATTCTTGATATCATAATACCAACCTTGAGCTTGTACAACGAAGAGATGAGCATCTGGAAAATCATCATTGATTCCACTAGCTTGATCCATCATATTGATTTTGGATAGGTGATCCGCCATAACATTTTCTTTACCTGGTCTGTGGACTACAGAAAAATAAAACTCTTGGAACAGCAATAACCACCTTCATATTCTACCAGTGGCTTGTGGTTTGTTGAGCAAGTATTTTAGTGGTTGGTGATCCGTTATAATAACAAATGTTACTCCCAGTAAGTAATGATGAAATTTTTGGACAGCAAAAACCATGGCTAAGGCTTCGCGTTCTGTGGTGCTGTAATTCCTTTCAGCCTTAGTCAAAATTCTATTGGCATATTGAATTGGTCTGTGTACCTTAAATTCTTCATTGGGTTGTGTCAAAACTTCCCCCACTGCATAGGCACTAGCATCTACATGTATATGAAAGATTTTTTACCACTCCGGTGTGATCAAAATGGGAGCAGACACTAACCTTGACTGTAATGTTTGATATGCTTTTTCCTCCTCTTCTTCCCATTTAAAATGTATTTCCTTACCTGTAAGTCTAGCCAGTGGTCTGTCTATCTCTGCATACATTTTTATAAACCTTCTGTGGTATCTAGTATGCACCAAGAAACTCTGAATCTCTTTAGGAGATTTAGGTTTAGGCAACTTCAATATAGACATGATTTTGTCAGGATCTGGGGCCATACCTTTAGCCGACACCACATGTCCTAAAAGAGTTCCTTCTGTCACAAGGAAATGACATTTGTTTGGATTGAGCTTTAGCTTAGTCTCCCTACATCTCTTGAAAACATTCTGCAGTTGTCGCAAGTGATGGTCCAAACAATCTAAAGGAGTCTCCTTATGAGAACATGAAAATGAAGAGAAGTCATCCATGAAGATTCTAAGTGATTCCAGCAATAAGGGGCCAGAAATGAGATTGACCGTTCTGTTAAAGGTGGCTGGAGCATTTCTGAGCCCAAATGGCATTTTTACATATACATATGTTCCCCAAGGTGTGATAAAAGCAGTCTTTTCGCGATCCTCTGGGTGTATTGATATTTGATTATAGCCACTAAATCCATCCATAAAGCTATATAATGCATGTCCAGCCACTTCTTCGATGACCTGCTCTACAAAGGGCATTGGGAAACCATCTGGAATGGTCACCCTGTTGAGTGCTCTAAAGTCAACACAAATTCTGATTTTATTGGTATTCTTCTTTGGTACTATAACCATAAGTGAGAGCCACTCTGAGTGTTCCACAGGAATGATGATTCTTGCATCCACCATCTTCTGTATTTCCACATAGACAGCTTCAACATATTTTGGGTTAAGTCTATAACTCTTCCCTCTTATGGGTTTGGCTCCATCAACCAGAGGGATTCTATGCTCTCCATAATTTGCAGGTACTCCTTCTAAGTCTTTATAATGCCAGACAAAAACATCTGTATAACGGGTCAAGAATGATCTTACCTTTTCAAGGAGCCCTGGGTGGTTCCACAACCAAGTGGCCACCAAAATTGGCCGATTATTTTCTTGAGTATTTCTTTGACAGGATTTCTCTCTACCATATTATCTTCATTATCATCTCCATCCTTGTCTTCTTCCACTAGCTTTTCGTGCATTGCTTCATAAGAAGGGGTATTTTGGATTTCAATGTGTTCCTCCTTGTCCTGCATCCATCCTACAGGTATTTCTTGAATTGGGAAAGAGCACTCTTCACTAGAATCTTTTACCTTGCCTTTAGCCTTAGTAAATTCCTAATCTGTAGTTGTCATATCCTCCTCCAAGTTGTATTTGAGGGGTGTCTTCGTGCCCCTTTTGTGGTCTGTGATGGGCTCTCCCAATCCATCAACTTGGACTTTTTTCTCATCTTCATCATAACCTTTAGTCATGCAAGAATTATTAAGAAAAATTCCAAAACAAGAGGAAGAGTTGCCTGCTTGCAGCCAATTTAGAATATCCTCTTCTTCCTCGAAATCTATTTGGGGTTGATCCTCTGATTCTGGTTCCATGCAAATGCCAACTGTTTGCATCATGCTGGTGTTTCCTTGATTATCTGGGCCCTCTTCTAAATGAATCTGTGTCAGCTCTTGCCCTTTCTTTTGTACCCACATAGTGTCCTTGCCCCAGTCATGAATGACACTTGCATGTCTTAGCCATGGTCTTCCAATTAAGAGGGGACATCCTCCTTCAACCTGGGGCAATCGTAAAACCACAAAATCGAGAATGAATAGATTACCTTGTACTTCAAGTGGAACTTTTGGGATCACTCCCAAGGGCCTTACTTTGCTCTGATCTGCCAAAATAACAGTGAAATTTGTAGGCCTTGAAGGATGGAGTCCAATCTTTTCCATTGTATGTTCAGGCATCAAGTTAATGCCAGAACCACCATCCACAATAACTCCTTGAAATTCATGACCTTTGATAGATACTGTCAGTCGAGGACTTTTATAATCTGTAAGGGGTGCTTCCCCTATAATTTTTCCTTTATGTAAAACTGTAGTCTTTGCTACCAAACTTGTAGTTGAAGCCTCATCAATTATTTGCAATAGTTCTGACCTGAATTTTCCATCCATCTTTATTAAATAAAAAATACTAACCTCCTTTTTCATGGATTTGAGAAGCTTTGAAGCCTTTGATTCCTTAAGAGTATGGGCTCCAATTGACTTACCAAACTCCTCTTGAGCCCTGTTGAATGCATGCCCAATGGCATCACTAGTATATATGGGATCTCCTTTTGGCCTTGCATCTGCACATACAGTGGCCTTGTCTTCAGATGTCTCTTTGTCTTTGTTCAATCCATCAGTTCTTGGTTGTTGAGCTATATCTACTTGAGCCTTTCCTTTATTTCTTGTCTGCACTGTAAACGATTCTATTTCTTCTAATTGCACCACCCTGATAGATGGTGATGGCTCATTGATCTGATCTAACATTTATTCTTTGTGTACAGAAATCATTTGAATATGGGGCCCGGATGAAGAGGCTTGATTCTTAGGACAACAATTTGTATAGTGGTCTCTGGCCTGTGGGCAGTTTCTGCAAGGAGGGGCATTTTCTGGTAGAGTGCACCTACTTTGATAGTGCCCACATTCTCCACATCTGAAACAAATGATTGGCCTTCTAGGCCCATTTGCAAAGTTATTCCTCTGTCTAGGGTTGTAAGTGTTACCTTGATTGGGTGCAATAGCCATCACATTTGCTGGTGGTAGGGGTCCTCCTTGTGTCCAATATGTTGTTGTAGACATTCCTGGGCCTCATGGCCAACTTTCCTGCATATTTGGCAAGTCACACTCAACAGAGGACATTCACTTACTATATGCCCTTGCTTACTGCACATGGAACACCAAAGTCCACTCTTGATGCCACCCCCTTTGAGTTCCTACAGCTCCTGTCGCAATTGGGCCAATTCCTCTGCTTGGGCCTCCTCCTCCTTTTGGAGCTTTAATGCTTCAATCTCCTTTCTCAACTGAGTAACAACATTCTCCCCCTCTTTGTGGGGATTATTCCGTTTTAAGCCCTCCAGCTCCTTCCTTAGCTGGATCACTGGATCCTCCATTTCTGTGGAATATTGTAGTTGAGAAGACGTTGCTCCATACTGTTGCCTTATCTGTTCCAATCTTGTAGCTGTGTTGATGAATTCCTCTATGGAGGCTGTAGGCAACACTAATTCTTTGATTTTGCATTGGGTGGCCACTGGAAGTGGCTTAGCTAACCATTTCTTAACAAAACAATCATGTGGTGGGTATGGTAATTTAGCCATTAGTGCCTTGGCCCTAGACACAAACTCTGGGAACTTTTCGCCTGGACCCAATCTCAAATTTTCTAGTTCTTCTACGATGATCTCTGCAGTATTCCCATGCTCGAATTGATTTTTAAATGCATCTTTCATCAAATCCCAAGTTGTAAAATGGTTCTCAGCAAACTGACTGAACCATTTATCTGCTAATCCCTCTAATGTGGCAGGGAAGAGTATCAACAAGGCATCCTCCCTACCCATTAAGCCTCTAGTTTTGCATAGTGCCAAAAATCTTCTAATATGCTCGTCTGGATTTTCTTGAGCTAGGCCTTTGAAAGAAGGAAATTTTATATTTAATCTTGAGAGTAAGGTTTCCAAATCTACCTGCCCCGCCATGGTCCTTACTGATGAAGTTGATGAAAGTGGACTAGAGGATCTTCTAACAGCCTTCCTTCTTGTTTGCTTGCAGGTGACCCTCAATGTTTGGGACCGGGTTGCGGTCATGGGCTGTTCATAGTCCTCTTAATATGAGATAATTGATAGAATATGTACCTCTTAGTCCACTGAACTGGTACTGTCGACACTTGAATATTGCTTCTCCAACTGCAATATATCTTCTCCTATGCTCAAATCTCCTTGGAAGTCCCACCGAGCGTGCCAAATTTTGTTGGGGCATTCTTAGACAAGAAGGGATTTGAGGGTTTGTAGGAGAAAAGGGGAAGACCAGAAGAGAAAGTACACACTGGAAGCCTCTGTCGATTGATTACAGTAAGACAAATACAAGGTTGAAGCACAATACAACCAATGCTTTTGTGCAAAATCCCACAGAGTGCTCAATTACAAATACCAAATACCCAAAGAACTTGTTGCTGCCGGCCTCCTCTGCACCAAACCTCCACCTTCTACAAGGCTGCTCTTGTGCACACCTTGCACCAAGCTTCCACTAAGGGGGAGGGATGGATACCTTCTGTCGGTGCGCGCATACTTGAGTAAGACCTTGGGATCCTTGGGGGACAAGCTTAGCACTCCTCTGCACACTTCCTTGGTCACTCTTCATGCACACCTTGCACTTCACTTCTCTGCGTCGCACACTGTGTGTCTCTTGCACTTCTCTCTCTTGCTCCACTTAGACTATGCTCACTCTTGCTTACACTTAGGATGGTCCAAGAATGGTCCTTGCCTTGATTTTAGTATGTCGATTCACGTACGCTCCTAACTGCAAGAGTATCTTGGTGCTCACTTTGATGTCCCAAGATTGTCTTCACAAGTGGCAACGACTCCCTGTTTTGTCCTGTAGTGACTTTAGACTAAAACCAAAAAATTTTAATTGGGGGGCCATACTTTCACTTCTGCCTACGCTACCGCTTCACATACCTTCACATTTTCCTCTTAACTCTTCACTTTTGCACATAAGAGAGGGTTCACCTAAACCTTCCAA
>CM035414.1:91209392-91214392 GCA_020310875.1 Ceratopteris richardii | reverse complement strand
TCAAATCCAATCGGTTGACTCATGTATACCTCTTCTTGAAGTTCACCATTGAGAAAAGCATTTTTTATGTCAAGTTGGTACAATGGCCATCTCTTTGCTACACTCACTGCAATCAAGGTTCTAATTGTTCCCATCTTTGCAACCGGGCTGAAAGTCTCTTCATAATCGATGTCGTAGAGTTTGCTTGAATCCTTTTGCTACCAGTCTAGCTTTATGCCTTGCTAGAGAACCATCAGCATTTCTCTTTATTTTAAACACCCATTTATTTGGAACAGTATTCATACCTTCAGCCTTTGGAACTAGCTCCCATGTGTGATTGTCCTTGAGAGCTTTCATATCTTCTTGCATAGCTTCTTGCCATTCTTTTTGTGTACATGCTTCTTCATATGCATCCGGTTCTTTGTCTTTGACCACCTGTGTCATATATGCAAAATGCTTTGCAATAAAACTATCATAGCTCAGCCTTTCAATTGGATACCTTGCTCTTGAAGACCTCCTTTCATTTCCTTTTGAACATTGCTTCTTCAACCGGTTCAAATTTACCTTTGGTGTGATCAGCTCTTCATACTCTTCTTCACTTGCATTTGAATCACTATTTTGGGCAACACTTTCAGCTTTGGATCTTTCATAGGCTGATGTTGGTGATGAGGAATGACTCCTTAGCCTCCCCTTCCATGTTGAGCTTTCTCCAAGTGATGTAGAAGATTCTGGACCTGACATTTGGGTGCTTGTTTGCTGAAATTCTTCTTGGACAGCACCTCCATCATCTTCGCAATCTTTTTCAAGAATCTTTTCTTTCCCTTTGTCTCCAAACCATGGTCTTAGCTCATCAAATACCACATCTCGTGAGACTCGTAGCTCCTTTGTCACCGGATTGTAGCACCTATATCCCTTTTGCTCCGATGAATATCCAATAAAAATACATTTTTCGGACTTTGCCTCCATCTTTGTCCTTAGTTCTTGAGGGATGTGAACATAACACACACATCCAAAAACTTTGAGATGTGTAAGGTCAGGTTTCTTACCGGAATAAACCTCCTCAGGAGTTAGATTATGCACTCCAGCCGTTGTGCACTTGTTCATCAAATAAACGGCCGTACTAGTTGCTTCAGCCCAATAGTTTAGTGGCATCTTCATCTCGTTGAGCATGCATCTTGCAACTTCTGTGATATGTCGATTTTTCCTTTCAGCTATTCCATTTTGTTGAGGCGTGTACCTACATGTAAATTGTCTCTTGATGCCATTTTCATAAAGAAAATCTGAAAATTCTTTGAAGAAATATTCTCCTCCTCCATCGGACCTCAAGGTCTTTATGTAACGTCTTGTTTCCTTTTCTACCTGTGCTTTAAATCTCTTGAACATGGAGAACACATCTGATTTTTGTTTTATGCAAAATATCCATACTTTTCTTGAATGATCATCGATAAAAGTGACAAAATATCTATTACCAGCCACTGATGGTTGTTGTGATGGTCCCCATACATCCGTGTGTATCAAGTCGAGGACATTCCTTGCCACATAGTTGCTTTTCTTGAATGGTTGTCGAGTTTGCTTTCCTAGTTGGCATGCTTCACAAAACTCATGTAGTCCGGCATCATTGAATCTTAGAAGACCTCTTACCACTTCATGGTTGCTCATGTCCTTGAGCTTGGGAATGTTGATATGTCCAAACCTTTTGTGCCACAAATTGATTTCAGCAATCCTCTTGTTTCCAAACTGAATATACATCAGCTTTCCATGCGGTTGTTGAATGTCCAAAGTGAACATCCTTCCTTCTTTCCTTCCTTGAGCAATGACCTTGAATCCTTCTTTTGGATTTTTTATAAAGCAGCCTTTTTCATTGAAGATAACATGATATCCTTTCTCTACCATTTGTCCTACTGAAATCAAATTCTTTGCAATAGTAGGAACATGAAGAACATCAGCCAATACCTTCTTGTCTCCAAGCTTGATATCTCCAACATGCTCAATTGCGTGTTGAGTTTCATCGCCGGTCTCCACACATCCTTTTCCACTTGGAGCTTGTAGCTTTGCGAACAAATCTCCTTGGCATGTCATATGGTTGCTGCAACTTGAATCTATGAACCATTTTTGGTTATCACTTCTCGAGTTGTTGTAGTCATGCTTCATGGCAAGCATGGTTTGCTTGTCTCCTTCACTTGATGTACTCGCATAGTTATTTTGGCTCCTTTGGTTGCCTCCATTCAGCCTTCCATTCTTTTGCCAACAATCATTTGCATAATATCCTAGTTTACCACAATGATAACATGTTATACCTTTATGAGGATTGTATGAACCTCGACCTCTTCCTCTATTTCTTCCTCGACCTCTTCCATGTGTGTTGTCATTTGAGTTGTCCTTGTTGTCCTCCGAGTTGTGTTGGCTGAAATTTGTGTTGTTGTAGCTTCTTCCTCTTCCTCTCGAGCCTCGTCTTGAGTTCCTTCCTCTACCTTGTTGATGTATAAAACACCACAAGAAATGAATTAAGGTGACACTAGAACACCTCTATGGTCACCATTAACTCATTGCCACTCCAAACTTTGAGAAATGATAGCCTAAAGTGAGAACTTTGCTTTGACAGAAATTCCTAGTCACCGAAATGACATACCTTCAGTATTTTACTAATTTCTCCTAGCTCAAGTATTATTTCTCCATGAAACTTTATAGGCTGAAACTAGAAGAGTAGAGCTTTCCAACAAGCTATCATATGCATCAAACGGAGCTCTAGAACTCAAGTTATGGCCTTCACAAGATGACCCTGTATGACCTTCCAAAACTGGAAAATTTGCCTGTTTTAGTATTCCTGGTGTCCAAAAATAAAAAATTCGATGCCTAGCATCGAATTTCAGTGAAGGTCGATGCCGGGCATCGACTTTGAGCTTTTTTAGGCCCTTTTTCTGCACCAGAAACAGCTTCTTTTACACACACATGAAGAAGATGACTTATATGCTAGAAGTCGATGCCGGGCATCCATTTTATGCTGGAACTCGATGCCAGGCATCGAGTTGCTCCACAAACTTCATATTTTTAGAAGATTCAACAACCGTTAACACACAGAGAATGAAAAAATGACTTATTAGCCAAGATTCGATGCCAGGCATTGAATTGCTCAGAAAACATGAACTTTTGAATTCATCACACAGTAGGCAAGCATGGAGATGATGGAGAGAGACTCATACACAGAACTTTACTCAGTTCTTTCTCATAGCTATGAAAACTCAGAAGTTTTACAGATACCTTCTCGCTCAGAGAAGCCCGACTATACACAGTCGTATAAAATGAACTCCTTCTTCTACTTCTTCTCTCTTGCTCTCTCTCTCTCTCTCCGCGTCAGTTGATAAAAACTAACTTATATAGATTTTCGTATCTCGTGATTTTAAAAAAACTTCTAGAACTAAAGGGAACTAACTTTACAAATATGATACACTTGTGAATTTGTCCCTTCACATAGGCATGGGGTTTTCTTCCTAAGATTTGACCTTCAAATATATAACCAATTAGTGATTGTTTCTCCAACATACCTCTTCCTGCATATAACATTTGACTATGGTTGTCCTTACCTTTGTTGCCTTCTCCTTGTTGAGCAACCTCTTCAGCCACAAGATTTGGTATAATCTCGTTGAATGTTGGTAGAGGATCTCTATAAAGGATGTTTGTGATGAGGGGCTTCCACTTTTCTTCACTTCTCAAGCCATTGAGGGCTGTTTGGACGATGTCTTCCTCTTCTATCTTGCATCCAACTGATGCTAGCTGATCTCGAAGCTCTTTGATCCTCAATGTATACTCACTAATGCTTTGGTTTGAGCTTTTCCTCATGTTGAGCTCGTTCTTGAGTTGCATCCTTCGAGACCTTGTTGAGGTAGCATACACCTTCTCCAATGCTTCCCAGACTTCCTTTGCTGTTTCTAAGCTTTGCACATGACCAGTCATAGTGTTAGAAATAACTTGTGAGATGAGGAACATCACCCTTCGATTCCTCTCTTCCCAATCAGCAAATTGTCTCCATTGTGCCGGAGTAATGTTGGGATCTTCAATGTCCACCGATTGTGGATCGTCTCCACTAACTAGACTCCATAAACCTTTACCTTTAAGGTAATTTATCATTCTATAGCTCCAAGATTGAAAATTGTCTTTGTCTAACTTCTCAACTTGTTGTCCTAAATCAACCATTGAAAACTTCCAAGATTGAAGTTTACCTCAAGTATGTTGTGGCACTCTTTCTTGACTTCACGAAGCTCCCCCTTGATTTGTAGCTTCTCCTTTGCTTCAATTCAGTTCCAATTCTTTGAATCTTCAAACTCCAATGCTCTGATACCAATTGTTGGAGAATTCCTCTCCTAATCGCAGCGGAAAGTGTAGAAGACCTTCTCAGGATCAAGACTCTTGCCAATAGCAGAACCTTCAAATGAAAGCTGGTACCAATTAAAATATACAATGAACTTGAAACTTTGGTCACTCAAACTAGACACCTAGAGATTTCAAATGAGATATCAAACACTCAATTTGGAGTAGATTTGAGTTGGAAACTATTTGATTCAAAACAGACTACCTGTCCACTCAGTTAGGCTGAAAACTGGACTTCACTAATACCTAAATAACTCATAACTCATAAAGAACTTCATAAAACTGTTTTGAATAGAGGACTTACTTGAGATAAGCTTTCCAACGAATGTTTAAACGCTAAAATTGGATACATATATTGAGAGATATGACTCTTACAAGTAGATTACCAAAAAATGGTTGTGCGGCTAGACATACTCTATAAGAGTAAACTAAACGAAATGACTCAAAACAATTGAAGTAGCTACAAGGGGGCTTCCACGCCTTCTTCCTCTATACTTGAGTGTCCTCTCTTGCCTCTTTTATAGCCAAGTGACAAAAAACTCTCATGATGAGTTTGAGAGCTCTTCTCCATCATTTCTTCACTACTTTGGACAACCACTCCTCTTACAGTTCAGTTTTTTTGGATTTGATTCTCTTTTGAATGATTCTCTTTTGGC
>CM035414.1:91199392-91204392 GCA_020310875.1 Ceratopteris richardii | reverse complement strand
GTAAGTTTTTTGGAGTTGTGAAGGTTCAAAATCACCTGTTTTGATTTGATCATTACTCAATCATTTTGTAAAGCACATGTATAGTTTCTTTGTGTCATTTGAAAGCTCAAGGAGTCTCCTAACCATATCTGAAGAGAAAAGAGGGCAGGTGTGAAGCAGGTCTAGCAGCACCAACTTGATCTTCTGATTGTACCCAGCCATCACTTCCAACAGTGGTATCAGAGCAAATAAGGTAATCATGGGTGATGGTTTCCCTTCCTTCATTGACAAATTGGATAGAAATAACTACCAGGCTTGGTCATTGAGAATGAAGACCTATCTACAAGGGAGAAGCTTGTATGGATACATATCAGGAGATGAGGAGTTGCCCTCATTCAAAACCAGAGGCCTACCTACAAAGGATGAACATGAGAGACTCAACCAATGGTGTGCTAAAGATGCTTTGGCAAGGTCATATCTTCTAAACTCTATCTCTGATTTCCTTCTACCTCATGTAAGGAACTGTAAGACTTCCCAAGAGACTTGGGAAACCTTGTCAACATACTTCTCATCAAGCACAAGGGCTAGAAAAAATCAGCTATGGATTGAGTTTACAACTCTTAGGAAGCAATCAAAACAATGTGTCTCAGATTTTGTCACCAAGGTCAAAGATATTGCAGATCAACTTGCAAGTGTTGGAGAAGAAATTGAGGAAGAGCAAATAGTCAGACAAGTGATCAATGGACTCAAAGCAGATGACAAGTGGGAAAGCTTTACCACAGCAATGGACTTATACATGGACATCCAAGCACCTGATCTAACAACTCTGATTGGACAACTCTTTACACATGAAGCAAAGATCACAAAGAATGGAGAGCAATCAAAAGGTAACAATCCCTCTGCCCTATATACAGATAAGAAATCTAAAGACAAGGGTAAAAGCAAGAAGGTTGATGAAGAAGGATCCACCTCCCAAGCAAACTATGCAGGGAGAGGTAGATCATCTAGAGGTAGGGGCAGAGGAGGTAAGTCAGGTAGGGGGAGACCCTACAATCAATCTCCATGCAATATTTGTGGCTTGTCTAACCATACTACAGATGAATGCTACAAAAATTATAAGAACCAAAGAGGAAGAAGTCACCAAAGAGGAGGATACTCCCAAGGCAGAGGCAGATTCAATCAATCTCAAGGCTACCATGGCTACAACAATAATTACAACAATAACTACAACAATAGCTACAATCACAATGGCAATTATCAAGGAGGATACAGGAACAGAAAGGATTACAACAATTATGCAGAGGATCAAGATGATTCCTTGTTGATTATGAACATGACATCTAAATCAGGTATCAATGATGATCATTTGTTCTATATTGACTCAGGTTGCTCCAACCATGTAGCTGGGAATGTTGCCTTACTCTCTGATTTGGAAGAGCCTAAAGGCAAGCACCAAGTGCAGACAGGTGATGACACTAAACATTCAGTGGTTAAAGTAGGTAATGTTAAAACAAGTGATGGTAATCAGAATTTGCTAAGCAGAGTATTGTATGTTCCAACAATCACCAAGAATCTGATGAGTGTAGGTCAGATTGTTGAAAAAGGTCTACAGGTCAGGTTCACTCAACATGGTGCATATGTGGAGGATCCAAGACATGGATTCAGAAGGATAGCCAAGGGAGAGAAATCAGGTAGATTATTTACCTTTGAACTTGAGGATACTAAGAGCATTGCATTATACAACTACAAGGACCAAACTCTATCAGAATTGGAGATGTGGCACAAAAGATTGGGTCACATTGGAGAGAGGACCATAAAACAAATGAGCAGAGATCAATGTGTGCTTGGGATACCTAATGTATCCAAGCAACACATGATATACAAGTGTGGGGCTTGTCAATTTGGTAAGTCACACAGATTGCCATATACCAAAAAAGGTTTTATTCATGAAGACTACTTGGAATTGGTGCATACAGATGTTTGGGGACCAAGCAAGGAGCCATCCATATCTGGATCAAGGTACTATGTATCTTTTATAGATGATTATAGCAGATGGACTGTCTTGTACTTCATGAAACATAAAGATGAAGTATTTAATTGTTTCAAAAGATATCTTGCATTAGTTGAGAATCAAACAGGTAGACATTTGAAGAGGCTAAGGTCAGATGGTGGTGGAGAATACTTCTCAAATGACTTTGAAGAGTTCTTGCAGGAAAGAGGCATCAAGAGGGAGATTACCACAAGGTACTCACCTGAACAAAATGGGGTAGCTGAAAGGAGGAATAGACTCATTGTGGAGACAGCTAGGTCTATGCTTAATGAGAAAAAATTACCAAATTACCTTTGGGCAGAGAGTGTATCTACTGCCACATACTTAATCAACAGGTTGCCATCAAAGACACTTGATGGAATGACACCCTATGAGGCTTGGCATGGTAAGAGACCTTCTCTGGATCATTGCAAGATCTTTGGGTGTGTTGCATATGTGCATATTCCCTCACAGGTAAGGGGAAAGCTAGACCCTAAGGCTGAAAAGTGTATTTTCATTGGTTATGATTTGAATCAGAAAGGATACAGGTTCTATAACCCCTCAAATAAAGGCTTCAAGGTAAGCAGAGATGTCATCTTTGATGAAAATGATTCATGGTATGATAATGAGTGCAGGAAAGTTAGCCTACCTTATGATATGGAAGAAGACTTTCCAAAGCTTGTCAGGCAAGAACCAACTCAGAATGAGGACACAAGTTCAGATGATGAAGACACCATCAACATTGAAGAATTCAAAGCTTGGAAATCCAAAGGGAAGATGAAGATGAAGCAACTTGAAGACAATCCAGAATCTTCAACTCAAGCTATGAGGAGATCTTCAAGAGAAAAGAAGAAACCAATTAGGTATGGATATGATACTTCACTTGTAACCAAGCACTCTGTATATCTTGCAAAGGATATCTTAAGTGAAGAACCAGGTACATTTGAAGAAGCAATTACTAAACCAGAATGGAAGGAAGCAATGGATGAAGAAATGGAGGCTCTCAAGGAGAGTGATACTTGGGATTTGGTACCCAAGAAAGACTCCATGAAGGTGATAGGATCCAGATGGATCTACAAACTCAAAAAGAACTCAGATGGTACAATAAGCAGGTACAAAGCTAGGTTAGTAGCCAAGGGTTTTGCACAAACCCAAGGCATTGATTATGAGGAGACATTTTCTCCTGTGGCCAAGATGCCAACTATCAGAATTATGGTGAGTGTAGCTGCATCCAAGAATTGGAACATGTACCAATTGGATGTGAAGAATGCATTCTTGAATGGATGGATATCTGAAGAGGTCTACATGTCACAACCACCTGGCTATGAGGATCCCAATAAGGTAAATCATGTGTGTAAATTGAAGAAGGCTCTGTATGGATTGAAGCAGGCACCTAGAGCATGGAATTATAGGTTGACAACCTATCTCTTGGATCAAGGATTTGTGATGAGTAAAGCAGATACTTCATTGTTTATAAAGAAGAACAATTCAGAGGTAATATACTTGTGTGTCTATGTTGATGACATCATTATTACAGGAAATGATGTTCAAGGAATTAGACACATCAAAGGTCAAATGATGAAGGAATTCAAGATCAATGATCTTGGATTATTGAAGTACTTCCTAGGGCTTGAATTGGTCTACACAAATTCAGGTATATTCATTACTCAGAAGAAGTACATTCAGGACATGGTCAAGAAGTTTAATTTGCAGGAAGCTAAAGTCTCAAACATTCCTATGGAGGTCAACCACAAACTCAGTGCACATGAAGGAGAAGAACTCAAAGATATTACAGGTTACCAAAGTTTGGTAGGTAGTCTCAATTATGCTACCTTAACCAGGATTGATATATCATATGGTGTTAGTGTACTTAGCCAATTTATGCATAAACCAAGAGTACCACATTTGGAGGCAGCAAAGAAGATAGTAAAGTACCTAAAGGGAACACAAAATCATGGTTTGTATTATCCATATTCATCAGACATTGATATCAAGGTATACTCAGATGCAGATTGGGCAGGTTGCAAGGATGACAGGAGGAGTACATCAGGTTACATATGCTTTGCAGGTGATAAACCAATTTCTTGGTCATCCAAGAAACAACCCACAGTAGCTTTGTCATCTACTGAGGCTGAATACAGAGGGCTAGCCAATGCCACTCAAGAAGCCATATGGTTGAAGCTACTATACTCAGAATTGGGTCTATATACAAGGCCACCTATCATATTTGGAGATAACACAAGTTCACTTCACCTAGCAGCTAATCCTGTGTATCATGCTAGGACAAAACACATAGAGGTGCATTATCACTATGTGAGGGAGAAATTACTTAGCAAGGAAATCCAATTATCATATGTGTCCACTAATATTCAATGTGCAGATTTGCTTACAAAATCTCTGGATGGGAGCAAGCTATGCAGGTTTAAATCAATGATAGGATTGCAGGAAATAATTGAAGACTAGAGAAGAAGACTTGAGCCAAAGTGTTTGGCTTGAGGGGGAGCTGTTGGTGCAAAACAAGCCTTAACACTTGGCTTTGATTTGTACCTTGAAGACTCAACATTGGCTTGGACAATTTGAACCTTGGAAGGCTAAATCTTGACCCCTTAAAGGATACATTTATATGAACAATGATCATAGGAACCAATGCTTAATTGGTTATTACTGTTTTATCCTATGTAAAAGTCTATGTGACTTGAATCACTCTTGTAAACTCATCTACTTGATTAAGTCGTGGAAAAGTAGATGGATGATTGAGAGAATATCTCATCCACTTTTAGGTACATGATTCAAGGAGATTGACTTGGATTTGAAATTCAAAATCTCACTTAATTTCTATAAAAGACACAAGGAAAAGTCGCGGGTGTGTGGCACTTCCCCCGAGGTATTTCTGAGAGATTGTTGAGTGTGTGAGAGCTACACCATAGCCAACACCTCTGAGTACCATTGGGCATTACATATCATGCCAATGGGAATGTACAATCAATAGATT
>CM035414.1:91176892-91179392 GCA_020310875.1 Ceratopteris richardii | reverse complement strand
GGAACAAAGGGCAACCATCACATGAAGAAGTGGAAGGACTTTCAAATTGGTGTTCGAAGGATGCACTTGCAAGGTCCTATATTCTAAACTCAATCTCTGATTTTCTTCTACCTCATGTCAAGGGATGCAAGACATCAAGAGAGACTTGGAATGCACTTGCTTCTTTCTTCTCTTCCAACACTCGACCAAGGAAGAACCAATTGTGGATGGAGTTCACAACAATGAAGAAAAGCCCGAAGCAAAATGTGACTCATTATGTCACAAAGATGAAGGAGATTTCTGACCAACTTGGAAGCATTGGAGAGGTAATTGAAGACGAGCAAATCATTAGACAAATCATAAATGGAATCAAAGCAGATGACAAGTGGGAGTCATTCACAACAGCCATGGATTTATACATGGATATGCATGTACCCGACCTCAACACACTCATGGGCCAACTCTTCACTCATGAAGCAAAGATTAGCAAAGGTGGTGAGTCCTCAAGAGGTAATCAAACTTCTGCCTTATATTTTGATAAAGCTAAGGTCAAGGACAAGTCAAAGAATAGGAAGAATGAAGATGAAGGTAGCTCTTTCCAAGAAAACTTTGCAGGTAGAGGAAGAGCTAGAGGAAGAGGTAGAGGTGGAAAGCAAGGCAGGGGGAGATTCCAATCATCTCAACCTTGCAATATATGTGGCTTATCCAACCATACTACTGAAGAATGTTTCAGGAATCGAAGGAACTCAAGAGGAAGAGGATTCAATAGAGGTGGCTATGGATCAAATAGAGGCAGATACAATGGAGGCTACAACAACAACAACTACTACAACAACAATTACAACAACAACAACTATCAAAGTGGCCATAGAGGAAGAAGAGACTACAATAACTATGGAGAGGACCACAGTCACGAAGATTCATTACTGATTATGAATCTATCAGTGAAGAATGGCAAGGATGATGATCACATATTTTACATTGATTTGGGATGCTCAAACCATGTAGTAGGAAATGTGGCTTTACTTTCTGATTTGGAAGATCCTCATGACAAGCATGAAGTGCAGACAAGAGATGACACAAAGCACTCAGTGGAGAAGATAGGTAATGTGAAGACATCAGATGGGAATATGAACCTCTTAAGCAAATTCTTGTATGTCCCTAAAATTACCAAAAAATTAATAAGTGTTGGAAAGATTGTTGAAAAAGGATTGCAGGTTAGATTCAACCGATTTGGAGCATATGTTGAAGACCCAAGGCAAGTCTTTCGAAGGATTGCCAAAGGAGAAAAGACAGGAGGCTTTTCACCTTTGAAGTGGAAGATACAAAGAACATAGCTTTGTTTAGCTATGGATCTCAAACTCTAACAGAGTTGGAGATATGGCACAAAAGGCTTGCTCACATTGGTGAGAGGACACTCAAACAAATTTGCAGGGACCAAAGTGTACTTGGTTTGCCTAATATCACAAGGCAACACATGATTTATAAGTGTGAAGCTTGTCAACTCGGCAAGGCTCATAGACAACCTTTCAATAAGAAAGGATATATGTATCAAAACCCTTTGGATCTAGTGCACACGGATGTGTCAGGTCCAAGTAAGGAGCCATCTATATCAGGCTCAAGATATTATGTGTCTTTCATAGATGATTGTAGCAGGTGGACCATTCTGTTTTTCATGAAGCACAAGGATGAAGTGTTTAATTGCTTTAAGAAGTATATTGCTCTTGTTGAAAACAGACAGGTAGGACTTTGAAAAGACTCAGATCAGATGGTGGAGGAGAATACTTCTCTTCTGAATTTGATGCCTTCTTGCATGAAAGAGACATTAAAAGGGAAGTCACTACAAGGTATACACCTGAATTGAATGGTGTAGCAGAGAGGAGAAACAAAGCTATTGTCGAAGCTGCAAGGTCCATGCTCAACGAAAAGGGATTGCCAAACTACCTATGGGCAGAGGCTGTGTCTACAGCCACATATCTCATAAATAGACTTCCATCTAAGTCACTAGATGGAACCACTCCATATGAAGTGTGGAATGGAAGAACACGTAGTCTAGAGCATTGTAAAATCTTTGGATGCTTAGCCTATGCTCACATTCCTTCTCAAGTAAGAGGGAAATTGGATCCCAAGGCAGAGAAGTGCGTATTTATTGGTTATGATCAAAACCAAAAAGGATATAGATTGTACAATCCAACCAATAAAGGATTTTCTGTGAGTAGAGATGTAATTTTTGATGAAAACAAATCATGGTTTGATGATGACAGGAAAGTGAAGCTGCCTTATGACTTGGATGAAGATTTTCCATCACTTCAACCAAAGGAGCCAAAGCAGATTGAAGAAAGTGATTCGGAGATTGACCTAGAAGACTTGGAAAGACTAAAGCTATGGAGGAACAAAGGTAAAGCAAAGATGGAGGATGCTACATATGGACCCGAGAGCTCACATCAACCACTTAGAAGGTCTTCAAGGGAGAAGAAGAAACCGGAGAGGTTTGGTTATGATACTTCTTTGGTCACCAAGC
>CM035414.1:91161892-91171892 GCA_020310875.1 Ceratopteris richardii | reverse complement strand
TATCTATCTATCTGTTAGAGGAACCGACAAACCAGGACGGATGAACCCAGACAAATGCCTTAAATATGAAAATGACTGGACGGCCGCCGAACAAGGACAAGAGTACGAGGACAGGGAGCTTAAATGAAAAATAGAATCTTTCAGGGAACGCGAAGGTAACTGCAGAAGAGCGTACCCTTGTAAAAAATCCTCTATTTAAGGCAATGAAAAGAAAGAGCAGGCAGTCCTTGTTTTTTGGGAGGGAATGGTAGTGTGCCGTCGGATTAAGTCTCGCTGAGATTGTTATCGCGTCTTGTGTGCGCGTATATGTTGTTGAAAGGATAAGTTCCGCTTGAACCGTTTCGTCTGTAGTCCTACTAGTCGAGTATACTCACTTGAATACGGGAAGATGAATAAGCGGTAGTGTGTGGCGAATCTGTTCGGTGATGGTTAAGTAGGATTCTGAGTACGACCAGTGTGTTATGTTACCTGTTAGTTCTTCTGTGAAGTAAGTAGTGCGAAGAGTAACCTCGAACTAATTGTCTGTAGATTCTTTGTAAGTCGCTGAATTCGTTATCGCATCTTATAATTGTTGTTTACCCCAACTGCGGGACGATTAGTAACCGTGTGATTAGAACAGCGCTGATTTGTGGTTGATGGGTTATTACGAGGAGATTAACTGTTCGAATTCGCGTGACCTTAATGTATAATGTCTAGTTGGCAAACCTACCTACCTTGAAGAAGTACGAATCAGGTGGTCTTGAAATACCTTTTGTGTGAGGAGTACGTAATCGGCCCGCTAACCTCAGTCCTGAGGTTCTAATGCCAATACGTTGAACAGACTTCCATTGTTCAGGGATGGATACTGAGCTAAGGACGGAATGACCGTAAGATTGTGTGTCAAATTGGGAAATTAGTACAGGGCCTCTGTTTAACAGACCCCTACCACTCCCAAGAACCCACGTGGCTAAGAGAACGAATCACGGTTAGAAGATTTAGAACCAAATTGAACGTAAAACATTTGAATAGGAAGTAAAGTACGCTCAAACCAGAAACAGTTTAACAATTGGCGCCGTTTGTGGGAATGTGGCAACTACGGTAAAAGTAGCATTTGATTACGAGTTACTTGTGAGAAAGTGGCATTAAAAGTGCTAAGCGGTTTGTAAGAAGCAAACATCCAGTAACATTTGATTTACTGACAGTAGCAACAGACCCAGATTGTTGCAAACTGCTCAGATAGTATCACTGGGCAATGATACATGCCGGTTACTCGATCTGGTGAAGCGTATCCTAGGACCCAGACGACGGAAACAAAAAAAAACAACTCTAAGAGAAGAAGTTATAACGCGACCTGACTCAGTGGTCGAACAAGTTAAGGACGCTAGAATTAATTCCGGTCATATTCCGGTAGAACGATCAGCGCCTTTGGTACATGCTGGTGTCACCTCGACCGAGCCTAACCAAAGTATAGTAATTCCAGAATCTATCAAGATGCCACTGGAGATTAGACAAACTCTAGGAAAAGGAATCAATACAAGCAAAAAAACGCTACAGTCTGGTAGACTGTTAGCTCATTCCGGTGATATTCCGGTAATAGAAACACCAACTGGTGGTCAAGGATTAGCATTTTTTGCAGAATCCTCGGCCAGACCCGCGTGTCTGGAAGAAAGATTTCGGATATTAGACATCCAGAAAGAGGGAGACCTATTCAAAGCTGAGGTCCGAAGTATCCTGCGCAAAAACAATACACCGGAAGGCACGCCATCCGGCGACTCAGATTCTGACAGTTCAACTGAGCAACCTCAAAATACAGAAGAAGGACTGGAGACACCCACGATGGACGGACAACAACAACAACAACAGTTAGGTCAACCGAGGCCGCCCCCAACAGGAGTAACCTACACGAAATTCGGTGGGTTCCCAGGAGATGACCCAGACGCTCATGTACGAACTTTTGAGATAAGTTATGCAGTACTTAACCACCCACCAGATCAGGCGTACAAGGCCATTGTTTTTCAAGCTACTCTGGTCAATGAAGCGGCTAGATGGCTTACGGAATACGACATTAATCATTTTGGCACCTATGATGCAGTACGAGATGCCTTTCTACAACGATTCAGACTTAAGAAGAATCCTGCTGAAATCTTTGAGTATCTACAGAGCAACCGACAAAAGGCAAATCAGACTATCCAAGAATACGCTACTCTCTTCAGGACACATCTGCGGCAGATACCACAGGCACATGCTAATTTAACTGACGATGTCATCTCTCAATGGTTTATCAATGGACTAACCCCACAACTGAAGCAGATTATGATCATCAGATGTGTTGGAGCAATGACACTGGATGCAGTCATTGCAATGGCCCTACAGTTGGAATCCAAGGTTGGTGGATTTTCCGAAGATTTGGAGTGGTTAAGGACAAACAAAAATATGACGGAGGATATAGCCAGGCAAGTATACTGCACTACGTGCAGAAATTCAGGGCACACAAGTGCTAACTGTGCGCTAAATCAAACATTCTGCGCTATCTGCAACACTGCCGGACACTCCACCGGAAATTGTGTCTACAATGCCAGAATACCGGGAACAGCAACAGTCAATGCTGTTATTCAAGAACATGGACAGGCCGCGAATCACTATGTACCTCCGCAACTGAGAAACAACCAACCACAGGGATATCGGAACTACCGAGGACAAAGGAATAACAATTATAACGCCAACCGATGGCAGAACGGACCACCCGCGGAAAACCCCAATTTACCACCGCCACGCTGTCATTTTTGTGGAGAATTCGGACACATTAGACGATATTGCAAAGACGCAGCTGAGTATGATCAAAGGAAGAAGGAGCGGCAAAACCCAATGGCCAACATGGTACAAATTACTCCGGTAGAAACGCAAACTGCTACAGTCCAGACCCGATCAGGTAAACAACTACAACCAGTAGCAGAAGTATTTGAACCAGGGATACGAGAACAACATAGGATATATGACAAGGCTAGTCACTGGACCGCCACAGAACCACCAGTGTTCCCAGAACCCATTCCGGTGACTCAGACCTCGTCGATAAAGGAAGGGACACAACAGAAGGGAGCAGCAGCAGAACAACCATCAGTAGTAGACATAACAGCAGATACTTCGACAACAGCAGAGACTTCAAATTCAAAGGAGCAGGATAACCAATCTCAGCAGGCCTGGGAAATTTTATCCAAGGCATCTATCACCCTACCTCTCGGCCAACTTTTGGCGTTAGTACCTGGAATTCGGCAACATTTTCAACAACATTTTAGCCCGACACCCTCTTGCATTCCGGCAACCGCCGTAGTTCAACCAGACTGTGATTCTACGGTTGATCATGCAGTCCCCTTGATTACAGTATGGTATAAGAATCAGAAGATCACGCAGGTATTAATTGACGGAGGCTCCGACGTAAATATCGCAACCGCAGCATTATGTAAAAAGCTAGGCTGGACCGAAATCGAACCAGTTCAATTCTTTGTCAGAATGGCTGATCAATCTAGAGTCCATCCCATAGGACTTGTACGGAATGTACCCATTACTCTACAAGGTACGACTTTCAAAATGACTTTTGTTATACTAGATCTGCCCGAATCCACCTTGGATTACAACCTCCTTTTCGGCCGACCTTGGCTGAAGCATGCAAAGGTAATACAGGACTGGTCTGCGCAAGAGCTCACATTCAAGGATGCTAATCATAAATATGTGGTAAAACTAGATGCTATACAACCCTGCGAACGTCACGCTAGACCTTATCTCGCTGAACCAGTTCATATGTTAGATGGACTATCAGATGATGAGGAAGAGCAATTTCTGAAAAATAACGCCGATTTAATGTCTCTAGGAACTGTTGATCTACAGTCCGTCATTAATACTTGGAACACTTCAGTTTGTACAGTAGTAGCTATCACTGGAAAGTCTGAACAAGCAGATACCGAATTACAACCACTATTCAAGCCGACAGAGGATACAGAGAACCCACAACAACTTTATGTCCCTGAAGACCAGCTGATCACATACAATCTAGGGGACAAGGACCATCCTCGACCTATAAAAATAAGGCAAAACTTGCCGGAAACCTTTCAGGCTAATTTGATTCAGCTCCTCCGCGAATTCTCAGACGTCTTTGCATGGGATTACAAAGATATGAAAGGATTGGATCCGCGCATATATCAGCACAGAGTCATGCTGAAGCCTGAAGCTAAACCAAATAGGCAGCCCAGCTATCGGATGAATCCCAATTATGCATCTCAGGTAAAAGCCGAACTTGACAGATTATTAAGAGTAGGATTCATCGTACCAATAGAGCATGCTGAATGGATTTCACCCATTGTGATTGTGCCAAAGAAAAATAAGCAACTACGAATCTGTGTAGACTACCGGAAATTGAACGCAGCAACAGTACCAGATCCTTTCCCGATCCCCTTTTTGGATACCATGCTTGATAGGGTAGCAGGCCACGAAGTGTATTCATTCTTAGATGGATACAGCGGTTACAATCAGGTTAGAATGGCTGAAGAAGATATACCAAAAACTGCTTTCATTACCAATTGGGGCGTCTTCGCCTGCACCGTAATGTGGTTCGGATTAAGAAATGCACCAAGCACATTTCAGCGATGTATGCAGGAGATATTTTCTCCTTACCTCACTTCATTCATGCAAGTATATCTTGACGACTTCTCAATCTTTGGGGAGATGATAGCACATTTAAATCATTTACGATGTTGTTTTCAGAAGTGTAGAAAGTATAGACTCTGTCTTAACCCAAACAAATCCGTGTTTGCGGTTTCGTGTGGCAAACTACTTGGGCATATTGTATCTGCTCAAGGTATCCGAGTAGACCCTGATAAGATTTCGGCAATTTTAGAAGCCCCGGTACCCGCAACTCCAAAAGAAGTAATGCGTTTCATGGGCCAAATACGCTGGCATGGCAGACACTTACGGTGGCTTGCTCACCTCGCAATACCACTGAACAGGCTAATCACAAAAACTCCCCGGCAGTTTGAATGGACTGAAGAATGCCAAACTACATTCGATCGGCTCAAGCATCTCCTGACACAAGCTCCAATTTTACAACCACCGGACTGGGACAATCCGTTCCATGTTTTTGTCGATGCTTCAGATATTGCAATTGGCAGTATTCTGATGCAGCAAACAGATAAATGGTTTCGCCCTGTTTATTACGCCAGTAGACGGCTTGCACCGGCAGAAAAGAACTATTCCACTACTGAAAGAGAATGTCTAGGATTGATTTACTCAATCAAAAAGTTTAGACATTATTTATTAGGCCGGAAATTTACCTTTCATGTGGATCATGCTGCCCTTGTCTATCTAGTAAGACAACAACATCTAGGTGGACGATTAGCACGATGGGTGCTACTTTTACAAGAATTCGATTATGACGTCATTCACCGACCTGGAAAAGCACATGCCCTAGCAGATTTCTTATCTTGCCTGGATTCCGGTGAAGCTCCGGTAGGCATAGATGATACGACTCCTGCGATTTATAATGCTGAACCACTATCCGATTGAACGGCCAACCTACAAGCACCACCTACATACTATGATCAGATTTTAACTTTTCTCACCGAAGGATGCTTCCCATCTGAGACGACCAAGGCAGTTCGAAGAAAATTGGCAGTCTTTAGCCACCGTTTTTGGTTAGTTGCTGGAGAGCTCTATTATGTAGACCTCACCGGAATCTTACTTCGCTGTGTTCCCCCGCATGAAATTAACTCAGTTATCACAATGGCTCACTCGACACCTACTGGTGGTCACTTTGCCACAGATTTGACTCACCGGAAAATTCTGCAGAGTGGTCTCTGGTGGCCAACTATGTACAGAGATGTGGCCCAATTTGTCAAACATTGTGATAACTGTCAAAGGACGGGACAACCGCTACAACGACACTTCTTTCCCTTACAGCCAGTCATGCCATTAGAACCATTTCAAAAATGGGGATTGGATTTTATAGGCCCAATTTCACCTCCAGCAGTCTTCAGTAACAACAGATATATACTCACCTGTACAGACTACGCAACAAGATGGGTAAAAGCATGGGCTTTACGGTCAGCCACAGCGGTGGCAGTAGCAAAATGTCTGTTGAATGATGTCTTTCCACGTTTCGGTTTACCACTGGAAATTGTCTCAGACCAAGGTACTCACTTTGTAAATCAATTAATGAAGGTACTCACCCAATCCTTCCAGGTGACACACAAACTCAGCTCGCCGTACTATCCCCGTGCCAATGGTTTGGCCGAAAGTACAAACAAATCACTACTGAATATCCTCCGGAAATTGATCACGGAAGCACCGGAAAGATGGGATCAACTACTACCTGCAGTATTATGGGCATACCGGACTACATATAAGGTAACAACAGGCTTGACACCTTTCAAACTAGCTTATGGCTTAGAAGCAATAGCACCCATGGAAATAGTCATTCCAAGCCTGCGTGTAGCGATCACTCAGAAGATGCTACCAAAAAATTCACTGATAGCACGGATGGATGCACTCAGAGAACTTGATGAGCACCGATGGCTCAGTTTTTTAACTATGCGCGAAGTACAACTCAGACAAGCCAAGACACATGATCGATATTTGAAGACTCCAATCTTTTCGGTAGGACAACTCGTACTCTTCTACAACGCAAAATCGGATAGAGCAGCAGGAAAATTCAAACTACGATGGTTCGGCCCTTTCAAGATCTCAGAACAAATCGGTCCGGCAACTTTTCGGTTGACTACGTTGACCGGAAATCCACTTCCAAAGGTAATCAATGGGTCGAAGCTGCGGCCGTATTATCCCACTACTGGTACGCATTAAATTATTCGGAGGCGAACCGCGTCTTGTATAAATTTTCGCGTTTTTAGTCGTGGTTTGTACAAATCTTTAGGTTACCAGTCGCCCCCCCCCCTACCGGTCACTCAAGTACGCACGCCAGCATGCCAACAGTAACATTCCCGCACCGCACAATGATACCCAGCCCCCCCTACCCACCCCCCACCGTGTTCTCCTTATTTAACCCCCTCGGTTGGGCCAACAACGCTATTGTATTCTCGAGAGTATACCTATTATCCCTGTCTTCTGTGTTGCCTATAAGTGTGCTCGTAAACGCCATGGAAGCGCTAGCCAACTACGCTGCTTTCCATGATGGTATCCCAACAGCCGTCGACGAATACCTGCACTGCAGAGGATTGGCCAACTTCGCTGAGTTGCCCTGGCACTCAGTGGAAGCCCACCCCTTCTCCACACAGATCATCCACGCCATCGCCCAATTCCCCATCACCGAGCGACAGTGGGTCTTCCCTTCCCTCCCAGCTAGAACCATCATCACCTTCCAAGCCTTCTCTGCAGCCTACCGCCTCACACCGCAAGGCCGCGAAAATGGCCCTAGCATCCCTGTCGCTCGCATGACCGAACTCTTTCCCCGCTCCTCATCAAACGAATATGCCATTCTCTGCCGCCCCGAACCCGAACGATCCGCTCTACAGTTCCTCGTAGCAATCCTCAACCTGCAAAAACGAACATACGGCATCTCTCGCCCCTTCTATTCCGCCTTGGAATTAGCCGCCCACGAACCTGTCAACTTTGCCTCTTATTTCTTCCAACGAATTCATAAGGAAAGCGTAGCTATAGTAAAGCAACTTCAAAAGGGCACCTCTCCGCGCTCTCGCCTTCCCCACATCATCTCATTCCTCTTCCCAACCATTCTTGCCGCACAACCACCACCCACAGGCCCCGCACTTAGGCACGAAGAATCAGCACACCCGCTCGATGAATCTGAAGAAGACGACGAAGAGATCAATCAAATCTTCCGTACTAAGCGAATCCGGATCAGCTCTTCAGAAAGCGAAGTCCAAGGATCCGACGGAAAGAAACAAGACACCGCAGAGGACAAACAAGAAGAAACATACCACGACACCGCCACTTCAATACACAACGACACCTCGGCGGAGCAGCAAGACCAGCAACAACAAGCAGAGACAGAGATAGTGTCCACCGAAAAGGAATCCGAGCATCAACAGGACGCACTGGAATTCGCCACAAAAGCACTGGATGAACTTATCGCGGCCATCACTCATACAGAAGCCGAACAACAGACCGTTGCAAAGGTAATCACGACTGACTCTGTCTCGCCCACCCCACCTGTCAACCCCGACCTCCCACCAGAATCATCCCGCCGACCCGGTCCTGAACCTACACCCTCCTCCTCTTCTTCCCCTAACTACTCTCCGCCACACTCCCAGAATCTACTCACCGATACCTCCTCTCAGCCTCGTCAACCACCACCACCACACAACGTATTTTCGGAACTAGCCTCCATGGGGCAGTTCCTAGTGCATTTATCACACCAGCTGCCAGTACAGTTTAAGGAAGCCACGGACAATCTGAAGGCAGAATACCAATATAAGGTCGACGTCCTGGAAGCCGACATCATCCCCCTCCAGGAAGAAATCGAAGCCATAAAGACTGAGAATCATCAGCTCCAGACACAGTTAGCAGAACTCAAAGCAAAATTTTCGGCAGAACAGACTCTAATACAACAAAGAGACGCAGCCCTCGAGCAAGTTGCAGCCAAAGAACGACTACTACAAGCCGCACATGAAGAAATCCGAGCCCTGAAGACCACCCTCCACGAAAACGAAGATATCAACGCCTCTCTCGAAGAATTGATCGCCGAGACAAAGACTCAATTGCAGGAGTCCATCCAGAAGAATCAGGACCAACAGAAAGAAACCGAACAAGTCCACGAACAGTTACGACGAGCCGAAGAATGCGCAAATGAGGTTAACGCTACCCTAAAACGCCAATTGATACGGGAAGGCCAATACCTAAAGGACATTGACAGGGCACGCAGAGAACGAGATGCGTATCGGAAAACCCTCGATTTCCAAACCCAACACTTTGAACGCCTAGACAACCAAGTGCGCCACCAGAAGGAATGTATTACAGAGATGCGGACCAAACTGACCGAAATACAGATAGCCCGAGATGCGGCCTTAGCTAACGACTTTTACTTACAAGAGGCTTTCCTTCAAACCCAAGCCAAAATTTTGTTAAGCCAAGCCATTGCCCTAAGCTCCGTTAGAACGGACGCCCAATTACTAGAACCCACCACCTTAGTGCAGATGTTAGAAACAATAAAAAAGAAGATTACCCGTACATTTAGGCTCGCCCGAAGTATGTACTTAGAAGGTCTAGTCGCCGAAACATAGGAACCTGCCTGTTCGGGCTCAAGTGTTCGACCATGCGCATTCATAATGTAACGATGGATTCGAAATGAGTAGGATAACCAAGCTTTGTTTTCTGATATTTTTCGCATATGTAAAGCCTGGTTCAGTCTAGCATCGATCTACGGAATAACACGCGGAATAATGATTTTACTCTGATACAAACATTATCAAATGAGGGAAGAGTCATGTCCTACTGACATACAATCAGTTTAGCAAATGGCCGTTCCAGCATTGGTGTTTATAAAATGAGTATACAGAGCACCACATTCTTCATTAGTATTCTTCAAAGATTCACCGCCAATTAGCAAATTCTTCTCAGCAACCCTTCAACAAGCATGTCGGAATCTGACTTATCCCGATGGCAACTCAGAAAGCGCACCAAAACACAGACCCACGTGGTAACGACAACAAATACTACCCTACAAGATGAAGCAGATGACGCAGTAACTTCTGCATCAGAAAAAACTCAACATAAATTCTCCACCGAATTCAAAATCAACCTCGACATCAATTCGAAAAAGAATGAGGACTGGTTACGAAAGATAGGGCTCCTTCAGTTTGCCCAATTACCATGGGAGCAGTGGATTGCTAATGACAATGCAGAAGACCAGTTACATAGCATGAGACAAACGAACGGCTTCATTCTAAATCAGGTACGCTTTTCGCCCCAGCTAGTCTCAGCCGTATTTAAACTACCACTCTATGATGACGCCCGCTATCTGAAATGTTCAAATGAGGATCTGAGGAAGGAATTTGGCGACTGT
>CM035414.1:91149392-91151892 GCA_020310875.1 Ceratopteris richardii | reverse complement strand
ATAAATGGTTCAACCAGTTTGCTGAGAACCATTTTACAACTTGGGACCTAATGAAAGATGCATTCAAAAATCAATTTCAACATGGAAATACTGCAAAGATCATCATTGAGGAATTAGAGACTTTGAGATTGGGTCGAGGTGAAAAGTTCTCAAAGTTTGTGACTAGAGCCAAGGCACTAATGGCTAAATTACACTACAGCCTCCATAGAGGAATTCATCAACACAGCTACACGATTTGAACAAATAAGGCAATAGTATGGAGCAACTTCTTCTCAACTACCATATTCTACAGAAATGGAGGATCCTGTAATCCACCTAAGGAAGGAGCTAGAGGGCTTAAAAGAAATAATCCCTACAAAGAGGAGGAGAATGTTGTTACTCAGTTGAGAAGGGAGATTGAAGCACAAAAGCTCCAAAAGGAGGAAGAGGCCCAAGCAGAGGAATTGGCTCAGCTGCGACAGGAGTTGCAGGAACTCAGAGGAGGTGGCATCAAGAGTGGACTTTGGTGTACCATGTGCAGTAAGCAAGGTCATATAGTAAGTGAATGTCCTCTATTAAGTGTGACTTGCCAAATATGCAAGAAAGTTGGCCATGAGGCCGAGGAATGCCAATCAAGAGGAATGCCGGCAACAACATATTGGACATAAGGAGGACCCCTACCACCAGCAAATGTGATGGCGGCTGCACCCAATCAAGGTAACAATTATAACCCTAGACATAGGGATAACTTTGGAAATGGGCCAAAATTATTTGTTTCAGATGTGGAGAATGTGGGCACTATCAAAGTAGGTGCACTCTCCCAGAAAATGCCCTTCCTTGCAGGAACTGCCCAGAGGCCAGAGAACCAAGTTGTCCTAAGAACCAAGCATCTTCATCTCGGCCCCACATTCAAATGATTTTTGCGTGCAAAGAAGAAAGGGTAGATCAAGTCCTTGTGCCATCTCCATCTACCAGGCTGGTGCACTTAGAAGAAATTGAATCTTTTACAGTGCAGACAAGAAGCAAGGGGAAGGCTCAAGTGGAAATAGGTCAAGAATCAATGATTAATGGATTAAACAAAGACAAAGGTGTGTCTAAGAACAAAGCCACCACATGTGCAGACACAAGACAAAAAGAAAATTCATAGGTACCAGTGATGCCATTGGACATGCATTCAACAGGGCTCATGAGGAGTTTGATAAGTCAAATGGAGCCCAGGCTCTTAAGGAATCAGAAGCTTCCACACTACTCAAGTCCATGAAAAAGGGGGTTAGTATTTTTTATTTAATAAAGATGGATGGGAAGTTCAGGTCAGAACTCTTGCAGATAATTGATGAAATATCCACAACAAGTCTAGTGGCAAAGGCTGCTGTTATGCCTAAAGATAAAAGTGTAGGGGAAGCACCCCTCACAGATTACGAGAGCCCTCGGCTAACAGTCTCTATCAAAGGTCATGAGTTTCAAGGAGTTATTTTGGATGGTGGTTTTGGCATTAACTTGATGCCGGAATATATCATGAAAAAAATTGGATTATACCCTTCGATACCTGCCAAGTTCACTGTAACAATGGCAGACCAAAGCATAGTAAGGCCTATGGGAGTGGTCCCTGGAGTCCGAGTCAAGATACAAGGTACCATCTTTAACTTGGACTTTGTTGTTTTAAGGCTACCATAGGTAGAAGGAAGTTTTCCCCTGTTAATTGGGAGACCTTGGTTAAGGCATGCCAATGTGCTGCATGGCTGGGGCAAGGATACAATGTGGGTAAAACAAGAGGGAAAAGAGTTGCAACAGATAATTTTAGAAGAAGGGCCAGACAATCAGAGAAATACTAGCATGATGCAGACAATCGGTATTTGTATGGAAGAAGATTTGGTGGACAACACAGAAGCAGATCTATTTGAAGGAGCATATTTATATGAAGAAGAAAACATGTTGGCTTGGCTCCATGCAGAAGACCCATATTCCTGCTATGGAATTTTTCCAAACTCAAGTGGAGAGATCTTAGTCAAAAGCCATAATAGAGAGAAGAAACGTGTTGTCCTCGAGTGCAGCAGTGACGAAGCTACTTCAAATCATATGTCAATGGCCACATTTCTATGGATACTAGTATGGATATCATCTTTTATGTCAATTTTTATGATAGTAAGTGGAGGGCTTTACAAGGATGTGGAAGGAGTACCTGCAAGTCTTTGGAAACAGAAGATGCAGTATGAAGGAGATAATATTTTATGGAAGGATTTAAGGGGGCCCTATCAAGTCGTCAACATGCCCAAAATAAAGACAAAACTAATGAAGTGCAGTATAATTGGAGATTATGGAGGAGTTTCTCTGAGTCAACGTATCAAGATCATGGCTCAAGGCATATCATCAAGCCAACTAAAGAATTATGGATAACCTGGAACCGACAAAATTTGTCCAGGTTGTACATAGCTTTCTCATTTCATTTTGCTTAAGTTTTACTAGTTTTCTTTATCCAATTCATGCTTATTACTTGAGTTTTTAGCAACATTAGAAGGCATTT
>CM035414.1:91119392-91124392 GCA_020310875.1 Ceratopteris richardii | reverse complement strand
ATATGTGTACATTCCTCATATCCTCTGAATGTATCCTTCTTCCAAGCTTCAAGAATTGAATCTTCCTTCATTCTTTAATCTTCCAAACATTCAATTGGTGATTGGTCTGCACCAACAGCTCCCCCTCAATCATCAATTGAGGTTTCTCTTATCTTCTTTATGCCTGCCATGTCTTTAAACTTCTGTAGCTTTGGTCCATCCAAGCTTTTTGTAAGCATATCAGCTATCTGATCTTTAGTTGAAGTATGTATGACTTCAATCTCCTTGTCCATCACTTTCTCTCTTAGAAAGTGATACTGAATCTCAATGTGTTTGGTCCTGGCATGAAAAACAGGATTAGCAGCTAAATACAATGAACTCATGTTATCTCCATATATAATTGGTATCCCATGCACAATGTCAAAACTCTTCATCAAGGTCTTGAGCCAAATCACTTCCTTTGCAGCTTCAACCATGCCTTTATATTCAGCTTCTGTAGAAGACAAAGCAACTGTATGTTGCTTCTTAGAACACCATGAGATAAGTTTATCTCCTACATAACACATGTATCCATAAGTTGACCTTCTATCATCTGGATTACCTGCCCAATCTGCATCACTATAAATTTTGATATTTGTATCTGATGTAAACCCATAATACAAACCTTCATTGAGTGTACCCTTAATGTACCTCAACACTCTTTGTCCTGCAATCCAATGTTCTTTCCTTGGGCAATGCATGAATTGAGACAAAACCCCTACTGCATATGATAAATCAGGTCTAGTTAAAGTAGCATAGATAAGACTACCAACCAAACTCTGATATTGTCTCATGTCCTTGAATTCTTCACCTCCAAACTTACTCAATTTGTGATTCACCTCCATTGGTGTAGGTGCTACCCTGCAATCATCCATTTTAAACTTGATTAACAAGCTCTTCAAATACCTTTCTTGAGTCACAAATACTCCATGTTGAGTATATGTAATCTCCATGCCCAAGAAATATGACAAGTCTCCTAAATCACTTATTTTGAATTCCTTTTCCATCTGCTTCTTTAGTCTTTGTATCCCTTCTTCATCTGTACCTGTAAGGATTATATCATCAACATATATGCACATGTATATGAAACCATTATCACTTGCTTTGACAAGCAAACTACTATCTGCTTTAGACACCTGAAATCCAAGTTCTTTCAAGAAATTTACAAGTCTATAATTCCATGCCCTTGGGGCCTGCTTTAAGCCATACAAAGCTCTCTTGAGCTTGCACACATGATCTGGATACCTTTTATCTCTGAACCCTTGAGGTTGCTCCATGAACACATCATCTGAAATATAACCATTCAAAAAAGCATTTTTCACATCAAGTTGACATAACTTCCAACCTTTACATGCAGCAATAGCTATAAGTGTCCTGATGGTTGTCATCTTTGCCACAGGACTATAAGTCTCATCATAGTCAACACCATATGTCTGAGCAAACCCTTTGACAACAAGTCTAGCTTTGTACCTAGACACACTTCCATCTGCAAACCTCTTGGTCTTGTAAACCCACTTGCATCCAATGATCTTCTGACTATTTGGTTTAGGAACCAAATCCCAAGTTTGATTTTCCAATAGTGCATCATATTCTTCCTGCATAGCTTTCTCCCATTTTTCCTTACCTTTTGCCTCTTCATATGTAGAAGGGTCTTCATCTGTTTTCATCATATAAGCATAATCTTTTGTGGTCAAAAAAGAAGTATCATAACTATACCTTGTAGGTTGCCACCTATTTCTTGATGATCTTCTGAGTTCTCCACTCCTTGAGGTTTCTGGCTCTTCATACTCAGGATCAAATCTTGGCATCTCTTCAACTTCACCCTGCACTTCATTATTCTCTTCTTCATCAATTATTTGAATCTTTGCCTTACCTTTCTTTTGACTCACTTCTTCTTCATCACCTGTATTGATATTGATTGTACCTGCATACCAAGTACTTTGCTCATCAAATGTAACATCCTTAGAAACCATGAATTGTTTTGTAGATGGACTCCACAATCTGTAACCCATCTGCTTATCATCATAACCAATGAAAACATATTTTTCAGCTTTAGGTTCCAATTTGTGCCTTAATTGTGATGGCACATATGCATATGCCACACATCCAAAAACTCTGCAATGATCCAAGGTAGGTCTCTTACCCCACCAAGCCTCATATGGTGTCATACCCTGCAAGGCTTTACATGGTAACCTATTGACCAAGTAAGTAGCTGTGTTTACAGCCTCAGCCCACAAATAATTAGGGCAATTTTTCTCCTTCATCATGGATCTTGCAAACTCAACAAGCGTTTTATTTCTTCTTTCTGCTACACCATTTTGTTGAGGAGAGTACCTGCAAGTAACTTCCCTTTTTATACCTGCATTCCACAAGTAATCACTGAACTCATTAGAGAAATACTCTCCCCCTCCATCTGACCTTAGTCTTTTCAACTTGTGTCCTGTAATTCTTTCTGCATATACATGATAGTGTTTAAATGTATTAAACACCTCTGACTTATCTTTGACCACATAAATAGTGATCCATCTAGTAGCATCATCAACATAAATCACATAATACCTTGACCCATTTATACTGAAATCCTTTGATGGCCCCCACACATCTGTGTGTACCAACTCAAGCTTCTCTGAGTGCATAAAACCATGCTTGGAGTGGGAAAGCTTATGAGCCTTACCTAATTGACATGCCTCACATTTGTATGTCATATATTGACCTGCAACATTAGGCAAACCAAGCACTGAACCATTGTTAATCATGTCTTTAATACCTCTTCCATTGAAATGTCCAAGCCTCTTGTGCCAAAGATCTAACTCAGAGATCTTATGTCCTCCATATGTGAACATAGCATGACCAATATTGCCTTGAATCTTCAATGTAAATAGACTTCCTTCTTTCTTCCCTGAAACAATCTGTTTATACCCTTGACTAGGGTCTTCCACATATACTCCATCATTAGTGAACCTTACTTCATAACCTTTTTCCACAATTTGTCCTACACTTATCAAATTCTTAGGAATTGTAGGAACATACAGAACCTTACTCAATAAGGTACTACCATCCTTAGCCTTCACTGATCCAATTGACTTCACATTGTGCTTTGTGTTGTCACCTGTTTGAATAGCATGATTAAAGACCTTATTCTCCAAATCAGTCATCAAAGCTATATTACCACTTAGGTGATTGCTACACCCTGAGTCAATGTAGAAGACTCTTTGATCTTCCCTCTGCCTTTCACAAGTTGCATTCATTATCAATGTTGAATCCTCCTTTTGATCTGAAGCATAATTGTAGTAGGTATTGTTATATTGTTGACTTTGGAATCCTCTACCTGCATTTAAATAGACTTCCTTCTTTCTTCCCTGAAACAATCTGTTTATACCCTTGACTAGGGTCTTCCACATATACTCCATCATTAGTGAACCTTACTTCATAACCTTTTTCCACAATTTGTCCTACACTTATCAAATTCTTAGGAATTGTAGGAACATACAGAACCTTACTCAATAAGGTACTACCATCCTTAGCCTTCACTGATCCAATTGACTTCACATTGTGCTTTGTGTTGTCACCTGTTTGAATAGCATGATTAAAGACCTTATTCTCCAAATCAGTCATCAAAGCTATATTACCACTTAGGTGATTGCTACACCCTGAGTCAATGTAGAAGACTCTTTGATCTTCACTCTGCCTTTCACAAGTTGCATTCATTATCAATGTTGAATCCTCCTTTTGATCTGAAGCATAATTGTAGTAGGTATTGTTATATTGTTGACTTTGGAATCCTCTACCTGCATTTCTTCCAAAGTAACCCCTACTACCTCTGCCTCTGAAATTACCTCTTTGATTTCTGCCACCTCTTCCTCTTGCATTATAGTTTTGACTGTATCCATTATTACTCTGAGTATTATGCCAACAATCATTAGCTAAGTGATTTGTCTTACCACAAATCCAGCAAGCTTTGCCTCCATCTTTGTTATTCCTGCCTCTTCCTCTACCTTTGCCACCTCCTCTTCCTCTTAGGAAGTTGGCTTGACTAGTTGTTCCTTCATCTTCATTTGCTTGTTGCTTTCCTTTGCTATTCTTCTTCTTGTCCTTTGAGTACATTGCATGACCTGCACTCTTGTCACCATCTCCTTTAACATCCTGCTCAAATGTTAGCATATGACCTAAGAACTGATTTAAATCAGGAGTGAAATGATCAAGTGATAACTCTGTAGACAAAATGAATGGCTTCCATTTGTCATCACCTCTTAAACCTGTAAGAATTTGCCTTACCAATTTATCCTCCTCAATGTCTTCATCAACAGCTCCTAGTGCATCTGCAATGTCTTTCATCCTTGTCACATAGTCTGAAATGGATTGAGAAGCCTTCTTCTTGAAGGTTGTAAATTCTGCCCATAGGGATGCCTTCCTTGACTTTGTAGTGTTTTGGAAATGCTCCTCCAAAGCATTCCATATCTCACTTGCACTTTCAAGACCTCGAATATGAGGTAACAAGTAATCATTGACTGCCATATATATAATGCTCCTAGCTTGAGCATCTCTTTTCATCCAATTCTTCAAATCTGCTAACTCTTCCCTAGTTGGAACACTAGGATCTCTGAACTGTGGCTTCTCTTCTTCTCCTGTGATGTAAGCTATTAAATCTTTGCTCATAAGATGAGCTTCCATCCTCATTGACCATGCAGGATAGTTTTCCCTATCCAATTTCTCTATCTGAAGAGAATCTCCCATCTTGTGTCCACCTGTGTATTGAAATCTTCAAGCTTTATAAATGATATATGTACCTTTGCTTCGAATTAGACTCCTTTTGTCTTTCTTGATGTCGTATGGTCTCCTCCACAAGCTTTGCCTTCAAGCTTTCACCTTTTAGTTCTTCAATTGTTGACTTTCTTGAATCTGCAGCAGTCGGGATCCTCCTTTCCTTGATTTTGATGTCTCCTGCTCTGATACCACTGATGGAGAGTGTTAATCTCCAAAAG
>CM035414.1:91019392-91109392 GCA_020310875.1 Ceratopteris richardii | reverse complement strand
GTGCATGGATGCGCTCCTGTGGAAAGGGTGATTGATGTTGTGCCGCTATCCCTCATGCCCATTGGCCAATTCCCTCCGGCATCTATTTTCTTCCACGCATTCTCTTCCAATTCTGTAAAAAAAATGGGTACAAATAGTAGCAGGGAAGACATGCATGCATGTGTAAAAACTAAAAAGGATTGACAAAGAAACGACAATCAATTGGATGGAAGAGTAATGTTTCCATCTTTATGCTGAGGCAAGTCTGAGGTGCAAAAAATGCACAAGGTAGAAGCCATATGATCGCACAATGTTGATCTGTCGATAGAACCGAGATATTACAAGTTGAGTTCTTCAGTAAACTGTCTAGCGCCAATTACATTGGAGTGAAGGCTATTCTATGCTCTCTGCACATTATGGGTAAACAAAGATGATGTCTTGTTCGAGGGCTACACACACACACAGACAAATCAGGTGCTGGTTGATCGAATGGTATGCAGAGTAATTCAGAAGGAATGTCAGGCTGTCGTGAAAACAGTGGTAATTTTTGTGTATTCGTTAAATGACTAGAACAAAGGGCTTTAAATTATTACTGTCGTACATTTGTTTCTTCAGGTTCCATACTGAATGTAATTGGCTTGAATTGATATACGATGCATAAAAATTTCATGGTGATCAGATCACATAATAAAAAAATTCAACAATCTGATTTCGATCCATATGAATTGCCATGCATGCATGTATGAACCTGTTGTTTTGTTGTCTCGTAAACGATTCTAGGAGTATGATATGCGCAGGTCATCTAGATAATTGCTATGACAATTATGTTCAATTCAAATTTTAACCACAAAGTAAAATCTTTGAGAGAGATGCGATGGCTTAGATGTATAATCAAGGGAACCCTCTTCCATCATAGAAGGGTACTAAAAATCCGAGGATAGCTGAGGTGAAATTGGAACCAGTTAACAATGTTCGAATTGACACTTTAAGCCAACCAAAGTTTATTTTCTTGGCACCCCGTATGCACCCCTAAGCACGCAAGAACCGGACTACAAGAGTGAACCCGACGTGAAAGGAGGGGGTTGAGTGAAGAAAGGGAGGTTACAGGAAGTGACCACTGGAGGTGGATATCCAATCGTGCGCGTTTTCTCACCTCCTCCATCAAAACTTTGGAGTGAACTTGTGGACTTAGGGGAAACCGAAATTGACCTAGTTTCAGGAGAGTTGGGTAAAACATCATTGTGTAAAGGCACTTTTCCTTGGACTTAGAAGTAAACGTTTTGGTGCGTTTGCCGGGAACATATGAGCTAGTGCATTGACAAAGGAAGAATTCCTCGAGGGATAATTATGGGCTCCAAGTAATCCAATTGGGCCGATTCCGAGGGGTTTGAACAAATTAAAGTCTTGTATAATCACTTTTTCCTTGGGCATTAGAACCAAACATTTTGGTGTGTTTGCCGGGAATTGGCTTAGCACATCTCATAGAGAGTGCTACGAGTTCGCTTGGTGCCCCAATCGTGTGGCACAGCCAAGACGATCCCAAATCTTCTTTGACCTTCATTAAAGAAATGGCCCAACAAGAGCAAGCATGTGGGTTTGAGAAGGCCAACATGAAGCAACTGAATTTTGGACAAGATAGGAGATGGATATATTCTCATCCAACCATGAGACATCATGTGAATCGAGGGTGGCAATTTGGCCCGATATCAAATTATGTGAGATGCTGGTGTTGCGAGCAGATTGGGCATATAGCCAAATACTGCCCTCGCGTATGCACCCCACTGGATTTTGTCCCCACATGTGTGGACTGCGGGAAAAAGAGACTATGCGAGCACATGTGTGGCTCAAAAGAGGTGACTGGCGTAAAGGTCGCAACGAATCAGTCTGATAGGTGTTTATCCTCTTTGTATGTGGAAGTTGACAAGGGTGGAGTTACTTCCTTGACAGAGACCGCAAGAGCAAGTGAGAGCAAGAACACTGGATCTCCGGATCGAGGCTTGGTAGAACTTGTGAAGAGCTTGGAATGTCAAGTCAATTGGCTGCATGTGGAGCGGGGTGGCGATAAGGTCAAGATGGAGAGAATAGAGGAAAATCAAGTGAAATTAGCAGAAGTCTTAGGAAATTGGGAAAAGCAAATGCGATCGGTGAAAAGTGAGAATAAAGAGTTAAAGGGGGAAAACAACAACTTAAAAAGACAAATCCAAACACTTCAGCATGAAAGCGGGGTTAGAAGGGGAAAGAAAATGAGAAAAGAAGTCTTGGACATTAGAACTGGTCGGGTAACGATAGACTGCTACCATGTCATGATCGAAGAAGAGCCCTCAAGAGATAGGGATGACCTGATGAGGAGAATCGAACGAATGGAGCATGAAATTGAGAAGGTACAACGCATAATCTGTCGATACAGTGATCAAGCGGGTAAGGCATGTGACGAGTTCCACCTGGAGTTAGAAAGAATGAAAAGTGCCCAAGCAGAGAGCGATGAGAAAATGAGACGTGTAGAGAAAGAGAATGCAAGGCTGAGTAGCAAGCTTGGTAGGTGGATGAATCGGAAAGACGACGAGATGCGAGGACAAGTGGAGGACCCGAGAACGGGGAAAATGGAGGAAGAGCTGAAAGCGGTGTTGGATAGGTTGGATGCGTTCGGAGCAGAGTTAGAAAGGATGAAGAATGAATTATCAAAGAAGGTAGATGATCTGGATGAATAGGATTTGGGAGGAAAGATCGATTAGAGAGGAAGTTGAGAAGTTGACTCTTCGAGTTGAGAAGAGGGAGGATATTCCCCTCAGATCTGAAAAAGGGATGAGAGAGGATAAAGAGATGGAGCAAATATGGAATCAGTTCCGAGGCATCAATTGTGACCTGTTCCAATATCAGAGTGATATTGAGCACAACAAACAAGGATTAAGGGACTTAGCGGCGAGGCTTGAGGCACTAAGAGGTATAACGGCTAATGGTAGTTTTCAAGGTCATCTATCAGGTCAGGTGGAATCTCTGCGAGGCAGAGGTTGGAGATGAAAAAAATAGACAAGGAGATGGATGTCGGTGAGGACGGCTTGAGTCTAACTAGGGTTTGTTTTGTGGATTGCGAGTCTGAGATGTGAGGACGGGCGGTATTTTTATGAGATTACTCTTTGAAGTTAGCTCTTTAAGTTAACTAGAATTCCCTAAGAGGAATTAAACTAATTGTTGCTGTGCTCAGAGAATTATGCAAAACACTCGACATGTGTATGAACCAAAATAGCAAGTTCTTCACCTCTGAGCTAACTCCAACTTCTCTGTTTTGATATATCTTTTTGAGAGTGATCTTCCAAGGTACATAGGGTGTCTAATACATCCATTGGCAAGCTAAAAGAGCCCACCCATATACTCCTGAAGTTCATTTGGCTGGTGTAGATCAAGGATTTTGCAACACCTCTTCATCTTCAAGAACATACCTATCCATCTCTTCACAGTGGTATCAGAGCAAGGTTGGACAACATGGCAGATGGATTTCCTTCATCAATTGACAAATTGGATAGAGGTAACTACTCAGCTTCGTCATTTAGAATGGAAGCTTATCTCCAAGGTAGAAGTTTATATGGTTATGTTCCTGGAGATGAAGTTATGCCAAGTTTCAAGAACAAAAGTCAACCAACACAAGAAGAGAAAGAAAGATTGAGCACATGGTGCTCCAAGCATGCACTTGCAAGATCATATCTCCTCAAATCTATCTCAGATTTTTTGTTGCCTCACATTAGAAGTTGTAAGACATCTCAGGAAGTGTCGGATGCACTTGAAGCTTTCTTTTCTTCAAGTACTAAAGCTAGGAAGCATCAACTATGGCTCGATTTCACAATTCTCAAGAAGGCTCCCAAACAAAATGTGAATGATTTTGTCACAAAGCTCAAGGACATAGCAGATCAGTTGGGAAGCATTGGAGAGGTAATAGATGAAGAGAAAATTGTAAGGCAGGTCATCAATGGCTTGAAGGTAGATGACAAGTGGGAAGCATTCACCACAGCTATGGATTTGTACATGGACATGCATGTACCTGATTTCAATACACTCATTGGACAACTACTTACTCAAGAGGCAAAGCTTATAAAAAATGGAGAAACCTCTAAAGGTAATCAATCTTCAGCTTTATACACCGATAAAAGAAAGTCCAAAGATAACAAAGGAAAGACAAAGAAAGTGGATGATGAAGCAGGTACATATCAAGCTAACTATGCAGGTAGAGGAAGACATGGTAGAGGTAGAGGAAGAGGAGGTAGACAAGGCAGGGGGAGATCCCAAGACTCCAACCCATGTTCTATTTGTGGACTAACTAATCATACAACTGAAAATTGCTTTAGGAATTCCAGGAATCAAAGAGAAAGAGGATACAATAGAGAAAATTATGGCTACTCAAGAGGAAGGTTCAACAATTATCATGGCAACTACAACAATTACAATCATTCAAAATATCAAGGAGGCTACAAAGGAAGGAGAGAATTCAATAAATACACAGAAGACTCAAACAAAGAGGATTCATTATTGATCATGAACATGGCTATGCCACAAGGTAAATCTGATGAGCATGTTTTCTACATAGATTCACGTTGTTCAAATCATGTGGCAGGAAATGTGGCACTCCTATCAGATTTGGAAGATCCAAGGAACAAGCATGAGGTACAAAGAGGAGATGACACAAGACATCCTGTGGAGAAAATAGGTAATGTCAAAGCACCTGATGGAGACATCAACCTACTCAGTAAGGTACTCTATGTCCCTACCATTACAAAGAATTTGATAAGTGTTGGGCAGATAGTAGAGAAAGGGTTGGAAGTCAGGTTCACAAAAGGAGCATTTGTTGAAGATCCAAGTCAAGGATTTAGAAGAATTGCAAAAGGTGAAAAGACAGGTAGATTGTTCACATTTGAATTACAAGACCCTAGAAACATTGCTCTCTTTAATTATGGTAGTCAGACACCCACAGATGGCACAAAAGGTTAGCACATATTGATGAAAGGTCATTAAAGCAAATTTGCAGGGACCAAAGTGTACTTGGAATCCCTAACTTGTCAAAACAACATACGATTTATAAGTGTAGTGCATGTCAATTTGGAAAGTCATAGGTTACCATTCATGAAGAAAGGTTATATGCATGCAGATCTCTTGGAGTTGGTTAATACAGATGTATGGGGACCTAGCAAGGAAGCTTCAATATCTGGATTAAGGTATTATGTCTCCTTTATTGATGATTGCAGTAGATGGACTATCCTATTCTTTATGAAACACAAAGATGAAGTTTTTTCATGTTTCAAAAGGTATTTGGCTCTTGTGGAGAATCAAATAGGTAAATCACTAAAAAGGCTAAGGTCAGATGGAGGTGGAGAATACTTCTCCCATGAGTTTGATTCTTTTCTTCAAGAAAGAGGAATCAAACGAGAGGTAACTACAAGGTACACTCCTGAGCAAAATGGAGTGGTAGAAAGGAGGAATAAGACAATTGTTGAAGCTGCAAGGTCCATGTTAAATGAAAAGAATTTACCTAATTATCTATGGGTTGAGGCTGTATCTACAGCCACTTACTTGATTAATAGGTTGCCTTCAAAATCCCTTGATGGGATGACTCCATATGAGGCTTGGAATGGAAGAAGACCAAGCTTAGATCATTGTAAAATTTTTGGATGTATTGCTTTTGCTCATGTTCCTTCACAAGTTAGAGGCAAGATGGATCCAAAGGCAGAAAGGTGTGTATTTATTGGATATGACAACAATCAAAAGGGCTACAGGTTATACAACCCTACCAACAAAGGATTCTTGGTAAGCAGAGATGTAGTTTTTGATGAAAACAATTCATGGTATGAAGATTCATGCAGGAAGGTCAATTTACCATATGATCATGAAGAAGATTTTCCAAAGCTTGGTAGAGAACAACCAAAGATTGAAGAACAAGACACCTCAGAGGATGATGAAGAATCTCTTATGGAAAAGATCAAAGCATGGAAGTCTAAAGGTAAAGCAAAATTGCAAGAACTTGGACATGAGGCAGAATCATCACATCATGGTCTAAGAAGATCTATGAGGGAAAAGAAAAAACCAGAAAGGTATGGGTTTGACACCTCATTAGTAACTAAACATTCTATCTACATAGCACAGGACATAAACCAAGAGGAGCCATCATCCTTTGAAGAGGCCAAAGCAAAAATAGAATGGAATCATGCAATGAAGGAAGAGATTGAAGCACTTGAGGAAAACAACACTTGGGATTTGGTGCCCAAAACTTTATCCATGAAGGTAATAGGCTCAAGATGGGTCTATAAACTCAAGAAGAATTTTGATGGTTCCATTAACAGGTATAAGACAAGGATTGTAGCAAAAGGCTTTGCACAAACTCAGGGAAATGATTATGAGGAGACATCCTCTCATGTGGCAAAGATGCCTACTATTAGGGTTTTGCTTAGTATTGCCTCTTCCAAGAATTCGAAGATACTTCAACTAGATGTAAAGAATGCATTCTTGAATGGTTGGATAACAGAAGAGGTATATATGGCACAACCACCTGGTTTTGAGAATCAAGTTTATCCTCATTATGTGTGTAAACTTAACAAAGCATTGTATGGTCTCAAGCAAGCTCCAAGAGCTTGGAATTTCAGGCTTGTTTCATTCTTGCAGGACAAAGGCTTTCAACCAAGCAAGGTAGATCCTTCACTCTTTATTAAAAAGAGTAATTCTGAGATCATCTACCTATGTGTATATGTAGATGATATTATATTGATAGGAAATGATGCAAATGGTATGAAGAAGTGTTAACACTTTTAGTCCTAGGGAAAGTGTCTCACACACACCTATGTTTTGTTCAACTAACTTGTACTAGGCCACTTTCTTTTACTTTGAGTCCACCATTGCTCATGAATATGCCCTCTTTTGGGATCCCCGGCAGGATCGCCAAAATGTTGAGTCCTAATGCCCATGAGAAATATGATTATACAAGCCTTTGGTTTACTCAAACCCCTCGGAATCGGTCCACTTGGGTTACTTGGGGCCCACAATTATCTCTCGATTGATAGTTTCGCACTCTTATCCCACTACCTTGCACACACTCGTACCTACACAAACACACTCTCGGTCTCTTTCCCTCCTCACCCTCTTGTTCTCTTTCAATTTCTCACACACTCTCCTTCACATACATATACTCACACGTGCTCATACACTTAGCCTTCACACACAGAGCTACTCATACAATCATTCATTAGACTCTCTTCCTCTCTCTCACTCGTACGCATACATATGCTTTCACACACTCTCGTGCATTCACACTCTTTTTCACACACACTCATTCACTCTCTTACTTCCACACTATCATACACTTACACACACCCTCACACACTCTTACTTCCCCTTTCCCTCTATCCCTTTCCTTTCTCCTCTTACACACATGGACTTTCCATCACACATACACCTTCTCACATACCCTCATACACACATGCACTCATTTTCCTACCAACTCCTTTTTTCGGTCACTTCCCCTCACTTATCGTCATGTACACATACCTCCCCCAATCGCACACACATTCACCCACACAAACTCATACACACACACACACCCCTTTCCTTCACTTCCCTTTCTTTAGCCGGATGTCAAGAGTTCCTTAAAAGGGAGGATCGAGATGAACCTAAGGCCATGATTAAGTTCCAATCGATACACAGTTATTAAGACAAAAGACTATACTCTTCTTCATGGGAGATCCAGGGTTTTGGAGTTTAACAAGATCTATTTAGCAGTGCATGCTAATATATATTTGGCCAAGATGTCATCCATTCTGCGATCCATACAAACAAGGCCTATCAACGATATAACAACCAAGCTCTGTGTAGTTGGCCCGTCATATCAACCTTTATGTTGACACATGAAACAAATGCATATTAAACTCCTTGTAGCACAATAACATACTACAACAAAATAGTTAGGCCTCACTTCATATCACCGACTAGCTGCCTCATCACTCTTGGATGGAAGAAGGAAAAAAACCCAAAACAAAACTGTTGATATCATCTAATGTAACACACTCTTGCTGTCGATGTTCTCTCATGGACTAAATTTGGGAGCATAGACTATTGCATATGCATCATTACGTTGTGCAGCAGGAGCTCCATCTTGTGGTTTCATTATGGTATAAGCCTCACATAACATTCGTTTTGTCCCATTCAGTAATTCATGCTAATCCTTCAGAAAAAAAACCAATGGAAATGCGTTCGAGCAAACAGCAGACATGACTCGCAGAATCGGTAAACAAAAAAATAATAGTGATAAATCAACCTAGCAATTCAATCCAAAATGGCTAACTCGCATGTCTTGCATGCAAGGTTTGGATTATGTAACCGTTCAACTAAATCCTACTGCCACCGCATAATGTTCGCATTTTCATATCATTGCACATGAAGCCTGTATCACTATATGCTTTATCTTTTCTTTCATTTTCCTCCTTTTTAGCTACCAAAAAACAACGAATGGATCCCAGACCGAGTTCGCTGCTAGTCATCAAACATCCCTTGAAATATCAAACCATAACATAGTCACCATCAAGCACTTATCATAAAGCATGTGCAGGGGGCAAACATTACGAAATCAGATCAATATTAACTTGCGAATTCCGCAAAATGCTTGCAACATAAGTTATCACCCTGAACAAACAAATCGCAATATACGAGAACGATGCAACAAAATTGAGGAGAAAAACTGTAGTTCGACAATGCCTTGGTCAAGGGCTGGGAGTGTTGCAGACAGCCTAGGAAGCCCCAAAAAAGTACATATTTGCTGTTGCCCAAAACGTTTTCATTGATCCCTTGCGTCTTTATTTGCTCATGACACAGTGTTCCTTTGAATAGCTCATAGGGGATGTCTTGGCGGATGAAATTCCTTAAGCTCTACAAGAATTCGATGAATCATTTACCTCTCTCTAATGTCTAGTCGCACCTACTCTAGCCCTGCTGCCCCCCCTTCGACACTTGTTGACTGAAAGAAAAAGACCCCCGTTCTCTGATATGACCTCTCGGAATACCCCCCTAAGATCCTTCAGTCCCCCCCCCCCCCCCCCCAACTGCTCTTCTCTGCTCTCTCCCCCGTATCCTGCACACACAGCCCAGCCAAAGAAGAGAGCCCTCACTGAGGATGAAGTCCCCCCCCCAAAAAGATAGCAGCGGTCCAAAAAAAACCCCAAAAATGGAGAGAGAGAAAGAGAGGTCCCCCCCCCCCCTTCTGCATATATGCTTCCTTCTTCCCTTTTCTAGTGAAGAAGTCCTGACAGAGAGCTACCCTTCCCCCCAAAAATCCCTTCCCGTCCTTCTCTAGCAGTCGCCTCATGCAAAAATAAGGGAGCACGACCCCCTGCATGCTTCCCTTCTTGCCAGACCTGACAAGAGCCAGCAGACCACACCTCTCTTCCATGCCATATCCATAAAACCCTTGCATTCTCAAGCATGTGGAGAGTAAAACACCTGACTGCATTAACACCCCCGCAAGTTGTTGAAAAGTTTGAGTCGGAATAGACCACCAATCGAGTCCAAAAGTGGGGGAACCAATGATAATAATGCTTTAAGGTCTTTCATCTGACCATTTTGCCAAAGTAAGTTTCTATCGATTGAATAACAGATAAGAGCACCTCTTGACTTTGGAAGCCTATTGAAGCCTTCATGTGTTGTTGATGAAGCCACAGTTGACACACAATATCTATTGATGCATTTCTAACGGTGAGGTTCATCCCCAATGCCCTACCTGCCTCTTCCAAATACCTGCAATTAAGTAAATTCTCTACCAAATAGAAACATATTAGTGCATAAAAATCAACCCTTTACTGAGCTAACATACTCCCCCCTTCTGCTTGCAAAGTCGTCTCCGACGAGCCAAATATGTTTCTGCACTCAAATCATCCAACATGTGCTCATTACTCAATCAAGTACAAATCTTTACCTTGCATACATATTCTCTTCTTCCTTGATGTAGGACTTGCAATGACACTCATACAATTGTCGGTTAGTACCAAAATCCAATCATTTCACTTACCATCTTTGTCCATCTTCATCGCCATGTCCACCTGTCTACAAACTTCATCAAAACATTAGAGCCTTTCTTCATCAAATCACAATAACATTTACAACCAAAATGGAAAGAGCAAACACACATCAGGAAGTCACATCACACATCCTCGTCATACATGCAAACTCGTCACAACCCATATGCATACAAGGAGAAGACATGTCCACATTCCCTCTCATCACTCTTCTCGACTATTCGCTCAACACGTCACGAATCTTTATTCCACATGAATACTCCACACCCTTTCCACACTCACCATATATAATCAAAAACCATTCCCCACTTTTGTTTTTGATACTCATCCCGGCCACACGATCGCTTTCTTGATTCTTTTTCTTATCTCTAACCGAGTTCTCTCGCCGATGTTTCATTCCCCTTCTACCTAGGGTTTCCACTACCTGCTTTCCTTTTCATCAACTCTTTGTTTTTCTTTTTCCGCTTTCCAACTAAATTTCATGCTAGGTCACCACAACACCACCTGAATTGATGGACACACCGCAAAGACCACTCAAGCCTAACACGAGCTCACTCCGACAAGATTGCTCATCGTCGATGTGCTTCAGGACATCGCAAGTAGTTGCACAACCTAAGAACCAAAATGAACACCTCGCAAGAGTTCGTAGACAAACAAAGTCACTAGCATGCTTGGATCCCTCAAGTCCAAGTCTTCCACAGACACGTCGCAGCCAAAACCCTAGCCGAGCTTAAGATTCGATTCGACATGCCTCATCAAGAGTCCACACATTCCGAGATCCCCACAACACATACACACATTCCCATCGGAGCATCATGCTCTCTCACCTCTCTTCTGTCCCCCCTTGAGCGCGGAATTTTCTTTTTCCTTTTTTTTTTCTTTTTATTTATTTATTTACGCGCGATGCACAACGTTAGCCCTATGCAAAACCGACATCAGCTCGTGGCTTTGACCACCCGGCCAAAGGAACTCCACCTGCCTATCGGCCCACATAAGCACATAGCCACATATAGATCGGGCCTACAGTGAAACTAGCATCAGCTCATGGCCTCGAACACCCAATCAAGGTTGTTCCACCTGCCTACTAGTCCACTGCCGCGCACCGACAACACACACACATAAACACAACCATTTCTTTCTTGTTTTTTTTTCTTTCAATTCCAAAGTCTCGAGAATTAGGAGACAAAAGAAAGGCCCTTTTTCCAACCCAACTAATCACGACACACACACATATATCCCCCCGTGGACATCCCGATGAGACATATCTCCTCTCTGTCGCTACTCAAGCCAAAATCCGACCACTAATGCCATGGTCAACCCATCCTTGCAAAACCCGCACATACTAATCACCTCATTGACCTGAAACCTCAAAAAGTGTCACTTCAATTCTTAAGCATACAACACACTCGATTCATCCGTCCTCACATCTCCAACTTGCAATCCTGACAAAGCAAACCCTAATCAAACTTAAGTCGTCCTCACCGGCATCCATCGCCTCGTCGATTCCTCTTTCACCTTCAACCTCTCCCTCGCAGAGATTCCACATGACCTGCCAATTTACTAACATCGTTCTCAAGCCAGACGATGCAATCTCGAAGACCACCGTTCATTACTACACCTCTTAATGCCTCGAGCTTTGCAGCTAGATCCTTTATCCCTTCTCCATTTTGCTCATCACTGCCTTGGAGTCGCAAAATCTCATCATCCACTTGATGAAACCGAACCCACATTTTCTTCCTCTCCTCTTCTAAATGACTCATCTTTCTTTCTGTTTCGAGGGGGACCTCCTCCCTCCTCCCGACTTGGATAGACAACTTTTCAAACTCTTCCCGAATCGACCTCTCCTCTGAGATTCTGCTCATATTTTCTACTTCCAGATCATCCACCTTTTTTAACAAATCCTTCCCCTTTTCTAACTCCACTCCTATCGCCTCTAACTTATCCATCATGGCTTTCAGCTCTCCTTCCATTTTTCCTACTTTTGGGTCCTCTAATTGCCCTCGCGTCTCGTCATCTTTCTGATTCATCCACCTATCGAGCTTGCTTCTCAGCTTTGCATTCTCTTTTTCTACCCATCTCACTTTCTCATCGCTCTCTGCTTGGACACTTTTCGTTCTTTCTAACTCTAGGCGGAACTCTTCCGCTATCTTACCCGCTTGGTCATCATATCTACACGTCATGTCTTGCAATTTCTCGATTTCCTTTTCCATTCGATTGACTTTCTGTGCCAGGTCATTATCATATTTAGGGGAATCCTCCTCGATCCCAACGCTATGGCAATTGGCTATCATCAAGCCAGTTCTTAGGTCTAAGATCACGTTTTCATGCTCATACCTCGCAAGGCCTTCCCTCAAGCTTTTGTTCACTTTCAACTCCTTGTTTCTATTCTCCACGTCTTGCAACTGTTCTACACACTTTGTGACAACCTCTCCTAATCTTGCTTGACTTTTCTCCAAATTTTCTACTTTGATCCTCTTGCTATCCTGCTCTACCTGAAGCAAATTGACTTGAAATTCCAAACTCTTTACGAGTTCCATCAAAGCTTGATTCTGGGACTCCCTATCTGTGTTTGCATTCACTCTTGCGGTCTCCGTCAACGAAGCAACTCCACTCATGTCAACTTCCACATACAAAGAGGATAAACACCTATCCGATTCATTCGTTGCAAACTTTACGTCAGTCATCTCTGTTGAGCCACACACGTGCTCGCATAGCCTCTTTTTCCCGCATTCTACACATCTAGGGACAAAGTCCAATGGGGTGCACACACGAGGGCAATATTTTGCAATGTGCCCGACTTTCTCACAGCACCAACATTGAATGTAGTTCGAGATTGGACCAACCCGACGACATTCATATGCACGGCTTCGCATTGAGTGTCCAAACCCGTTTCGACTTCTAGTCCATTCGGAGTTCATCATCCTCGGGCCATCCCTTTGGAAGTCCCTAACTTGCATTCTCTGTGACATCTCTTTACCAAGACCAAAGCAACCAATCCGGGGTCAACTGGTTGTGCCACACAAATGGGGCACCAAGCAAACTCGTAGCAATCTCTATGAGATGCGCTAAGCCAATTCTCGGCAAATGCACCAAAATGTTAACACTCTTAGTCCTACGGAAAGTGTCTCACACACACCTATGTTTTGTTCAACTAACTTGTACTAGGCCACTTTCTTTTACTTTGAGTCCACAATTGCTCATGAATATGCCCTCTTTTGGGATCCCCAGCAGGATCGCCAAAATGTTGAGTCCTAATGCCCACATGAAATATGATTATACAAGCCTTTGGTTTACTCAAACCCCTCGGAATCGGTCCACTTGGGTTACTTGGGGCCCACAATTATCTCTCGATTGATAGTTCCACACTCTTATCCCACTACCTCGCACACACTCGTACCTACACACACACACTCTCGGTCTCTTTCCCTCCTCACCCTCTTGTTCTCTTTCAATTTCTCACACACTCTCCTTCACATACATATACTCACACGTGCTCATACACTTAGCCTTCACACACAGAGCTACTCATACAATCATTCATTACACTCTCTTCCTCTCTCTCACTCGTACGCATATATATGCTTTCACACACTCTCGTGCATTCACACTCTTTTTCACACACGCTCATTCACTCTCTTACTTCCACACTCTCATACACTTACACACACCCTCGCACACTCTTACTTCCCCTTTCCCTCTATCCCTTTCCTTTCTCCTCTTACACACATGGACATGCCATCACACATACACCTTCTCACATACCCTCATACACACATGCACTCATTTTCCTACCAACTCGTTTTTTCGGTCACTTCCCCTCACTTATCGTCATGTACACATACCTCCCCCAATCGCACACACATTCACCCACACAAACTCATACACACACACACACACATCTTTCCTTCACTTCCCTTTCTTTAGCCAGATGTCAAGAGTTCCTTAAAAGGGAGGATCGAGATGAACCTAAGGCCATGATTAAGCTCCAATTGATACACCATTATAAAGACAAAAGACTATACTCTTCTTCATGGGAGATCCAGGGTTTTGGAGTTTAACAAGATTTATTTCGCAGCGCATGCTAATATATATTTGGCCAAGATGTCATCCATTCTGCGATCCATACAAACAAGGCCTATCAACGATATAACAACCAAGCTCTGTGTAGTTGGCCCGTCATATCAACCTTTATGTTGACACATGAAACAAATGCATATTCAACTCCTTGTAGCGCAATAACATACTACAACAAAATAGTTAGGCCTCACTTCATCTCACCGACTAGTTGCCTCATCACTCTTGGATGGAAGAAGGAAAAAAACCCAAAACAAAACTGTTGATATCATCTAATGTAACACACTCTTGCTGTCGATGTTCGCTCATGGACTAAATCTGGGAGCATAGACTATTGCATATGCATCAGTACGTTGTGCAGCAGGAGCTCCATCTTGTGGTTTCATTATGGTATAAGCCTCACATAACATTCTTTTTGTCCCATTCAGTAATTCACGCTAATCCTTCAGAAAAAAAACCAATGGAAATGCGTTCGAGCAAACAGCAGACATGACTCGCAGAATTGGTAAACAAAAAAATAATAGTGATAAATCAACCTAGCGATTCAATCCAAAATGGCTAACTCACATGTCTTGCATGCAAGGTTTGGATTATGTAACCGTTCAACTAAATCCTGCTGCCACCGCATAACGTCCGCATTTTCAGATCATTGCACATGAAGCCTGTATCACTATATGCTTTATCTTTTCTTTCATTTTCCTCCTTTTTAGCTACCAAAAAACAATGAATGGATCCCAGACCGAGTTTGCTGCCAGTCATCAAACATCCCTTGAAATATCAGACCATAACATAGTCACCATCAAGCACTTAACATAAAGCATGTGCAGGGGGCAAACATTACGAAATCAGATCAATATTAACTTGCAAATTCCGCAAAATGCCTGCAACATAAGTTATCACCCTAAACAAACAAATCGCAATATACGAGAACGATGCAACAAAATTGAGGAGAAAACCTGTAGTTCGACAATGCCTTGGTCAAGGGCTGGGAGTGTTGCAGTCAGCCTAGGAAGCCCCAAAAAATTACATATTCGTTGTTGCCCAAAACGTTTTCATTGATCCCTTGCATCTTTATTTGCTCGTGAGACAGTGTTCCTTTGAATAGCTCATAGGGGATGTCCTGGCGGATAAAATTCCTTAAGCTATGCAAGAATTTGATGAATCATTTACCTCTCTCTAATGTCTGGTCACACCGACTCTAGCCCTACTGGCCCCCCTTTGACACTTGCTGACTAAAAGAAAAAGACCCCCGTTCTCTGCTATGACCTCTCGGAATACCCCCCTAAGATCCTTCAGTTGCCCCCCCCCCTATACATACACTTGTGACCATCATTGTCTTGCGTGTTCAATTTTCTGCATCATCTTCTTGGCCAATCGTAATCTTGCAGAGGTTGCTGCTCTCTTTCGAGAGCTCCAAATTGAGTTGAAGATGGCTCATTGGAAAGATATTAGTGTTTAGATTATGCCTATAAACTTTCAAGGCATTGGATTGAGTAGATTGGGAGAAAACTCAATTTTTCTGTCTCGGGGTCAATCTCTACGTATTCCTAAAAAATACGAAGTACCACCGGTGAATGTCTGATTCATTCCTATAGCATATTTTGCTTATTCCTTATACTTTTGTGCATTCTATACACTCAACCCTATGTGTATCACTCCCATAAAAGGAATGTTTCTAATTGTAATCATGCTAGTCGCTATGGGCATTTGAAGTTCATTGTCTCTTCCATAGATAGTAAGTTTTTTGAGCTAGTCGACACATGAACCTATCTGTTTTGTATCGACTCATTCTCCTTGATGCTTTAAAGTACATAGTGCATTTCTTTGCACTTATCGCATGCCTATAAGGTCTATTTGAGTCTCCATAAGCTCAAGGGCTGGTCTTGTGCCGGTTGGCTGCACCAAACTTCGTCGCTTCAAAACTCACTTTTCTATCTCCTACAAGCTTCTCCAAGTTCTTTCACCAACTGATGTACATTCCAACCATGATGAGCTACAAGTGCACAGATGCTCCGAGCAATAGTCATATGACATGTAGGTGCAAAGTTCTCATCAAAATCAATGCCTCTTTCCTATGCATAGCCCTTTGCAACAAGCTTATCCTTATACCTATCAACTGTTCCATCAGGCTTATGCTTCAGCTTGTATATCCACTTAGTGGCGATGGCCTTTTTGCCAACACGCAAGTCACATAAAGGCTCAGTGATGAGTAGCACCTCCTTTAATGTCAATCCGGGAAGACGTGAGGATGGTATGAAGACCTCAAACAAGTGATGGCACAAGTGTGTGAGTGAGAAGCACTCTAACATGCACACACATACACACACACGTGCACACACGACAAGAACAAAGAGAGAGACAATGGAGTTCTTTAGATTACTTCAAAGTGCTCTCACAAGTTCAATTCTACAACAAGCTAACCTCAAAAATGAGCTCTCTAGCTCTATTTATAGTTTTTGACTAGCTTTTGGCCCTGTCCAGACCTAGTGTCTGGCCTAGTTAAAAAGTAGGTTCTAGGACATAGTTGGGGGCTCAAACAGAGTCTAAAAATGTGAAAATTGATAGGTAGGTACTTCTAAATCTCCTCAAGCTCAAGGACTCCTTGGCTTGCACAAAATGGAGCTACAAAAATATGAAATGGTATCTACAATGGCTTTTAGTGATGAAAATCACTATTTTTTTAGGGATTTCTTCTAACAATTTGACATACACTTCCTGGAGCTCCCTACTTGCTTCTTCTTCTTGTGTGTCCACCTCTTTGATGTGCTCCTATGATTTTTCCTTGACCTTCAGCTTCATGAAAAATGATGGCCTACTTGCCAGATCTTCTTTGACTGCTTTGCCTGCTTGGACCTTCCCGTTGACTCCCTTGTCTTATAAGTCCTTGACCGCCCTGACCACTACCAACACTCCCCCCTCTCTCGCATCTATCATCTCTGACAGACCCTTGTTGAGTGGACCGTTGGATGTAGTAATTCACGACATCTATTGCCAAATGATGCTCTAATAATCTCAGCTCTTTTGCCAAATCGGTGAGTAGGGCATCCCAGTCTACTGGCCCGAGAACTTCTGGATGTGGCATACGTAGCTTCTCTGAATGTAGAGCCTGTTCCACAACAAATAACTGTAATAGATGAGATGGTCTGGGAATGAATATCTCTGAATGATATTCCCAGAACCCTGTGATAAACATTTCTTCAAACGTTTGTTTGAAGCAGGCTGGTAGATACTTGATACGAGCATGCCAGGCATAGACAACGTTGATGGGTGGTGTTGTGCTCATGTCGTAGGCAAGATGTTGGTTGCCTTCATTGAATCCGAGAGCCAAAAGGTGAGGTTGTTTGACATTTCTAAGGGTCCTAGATGTAATCAGCATTAACTCAAAGATTTTGAGGCACATTTGTGCCATGATATCTGGTATATTTTTGAACCTGATTGCTCAATGTCAGATAGTGGAAATCATGTAGCCGACTGTGGGTTGGCCTCGAGGGGGGGCCAAGTATACGTAGTTGAGCCACTTTTCACATCCTTTAACTGTCAAAACTGTTTTAGTGTATTTTGGCCATGATTTTCGTCGAAAGACAGGGCAGTAGCATGGGTTATACTTGATATATAGAGGCATGTTATTCCACGTGCGTACCATCTCAGGGTATGTTTCAAGCAGGTGTATCCTCCAGGTAGGTTGAAATATATTCCCATGTGTGGCGCTTGCAGGAATGTCATCTGGTGCAAACTGTGTTGTCGAGGTTGGTTCTTTTGTTGTGTGTTTCTTTACTTCAGCATTGTAATCTGCCATTAATACACAAAATGGAACATACAAGTCATCGGACGTACCAATCCACCGATGATGTGAGAGGTTTCTGAAGTAATCTGATTTTATGATGACTTCTTCCAATTAGGACATAGACTATATCTGTACTACAACTCTCTCATCATGGGTTGCAGCAACCTTCTCTAACCTTTGCATCCATTCAGGAGCTTCAATCTCAATTGTGTCCATTCCTTCTTATGTTTGCTTACCCCCTGGTGTAGGCATGGAAACGTATGAGTCTTCAAAAGTCTCCTCCACTTCAATTGGCACTAAGTCCTCAGGCTCTGGTTCCACGAGGGGAGAGGGTTGATGCTTATATTGAAGAACTTTATTTTGTAGTTCTTCTAGTTGTGCTTTGAGTTCTTTGACCTCTTCCGTTGTGTCTGTTGCGGCTGTGACTTCTTTTGGGGGCTCTTGCTGAGCTTCCAGTTGCTTTAATAGGTCATCTCGCTCTTTTTCTAGGGCAGTGTGTGCTTCCAGGAGATTGGCATGTGTTTCCAACACGATTTGCATATTTTTTTGATGGAATGGCCTTGAAGTTCTCTGGGTTGATTTCCTGCGGTGATCCCTCCATTGCTGCTTCTAGGTTTTCTTCATTCTATTTCTGCAGTCTTTTATTTTCTTCAAGTGCTGCGGACATATGTTTTCTGAGTAATGCGAGGTTACATCGAAGTTTGAGGTTGTCGGTTATCTGGGCATGTAGCATTTCGTTGAGTTGTTGTTTTTCTTTAGTATCTGATTGGGGTGGATTGGCAACTAACTGATTATGTTGTGCCTGCAAGGTGTCATACTGCTGTTGTAGTAGCCACTTTTCCTTCTCCAAGTTTATGAATCTTTCTTGTAAGGTTTCATGGGTTCGGAACAGATTCGTATGCTGAGCATCTAGGTGCTGGTAATGCTGTTGTAATTGAGACATGCACTGGTACAAAGTATTAAATACATTATTAACAGGAGTGGATGCAGGGAGGGTGTTGAATGCAAGAGGGTAGGGAAATGGGAAGGGGAGTGTGTATGTTGTGCTCGAGAAAGGTGAAGTGGGTGGCGGGGGAACGGGAGATTGTGGGAACATAGGGGGAGGGAGAGGTGCGGAAGTGGGTGATATGTCCATGAAGTCATATGTGGATGTGGTCGTGGGAGTGATGGTGTACATAGGAATCATCTGTGTGGTGATGGTTATGAAGGTGTAAAGTGGTGTGTGTAGTTGTGAATATAAACCACCAGAAAGTGTGATATGGGGAATGGGTGTTTTTGGTGGCTACGGTTAGAATTACAGTGTCAGCGGTAGTAAACACGATCGTGTTGGTGTCAAGTTGTGCAGATTGTGAGGGTGGAGTGACATTCAGTGCTTCGGTATGGGAAGTGGAATCTGAGGCTGTGAGAGTGGCAGTGACAGTGGTGGTAGGAGGTGAAGGTGGTGGAGTTGGAGGGGAGGGTGGTAAAGGGGGTGCACTTGAGGTATGGGCTTCCTCAGTGTCATGAATGGTATGAGCTGTGCCCGTGGTCGTGGATGTGGTTCCCTGTGGTTCTGATACCAATACATTCATTTGTTTCCCTGGTCGAGGGGGACGTCTGTCGTATCTTTGCTCAGATCTTTGCGAGTGTGTGAGGGCGGTATGTACTGTCTCAGGTACCCCTAATGCATCAGCGATCATGTCCAGGGTTGCTCTGTATTGCTCATCCACACCTTCCTCTTCAAGGGTTTGGTTCATGAGGGCCTCTCCTGCTGCCAGGGACAGTTTGTGTTGTTCTTGAACTCGGTTGATGGTATCATATAGTTTTTTCAATTGCTTCGTATAAGCAGGGGCACGTTCAAGTTCTGGTACAACTTCTTGCTCATATTCATGCTCTTCTTCGTCAGATAATCCTTCTTGTTCATCCTCTTGCTCCTCTTCTGCAGTCTCCTCTTCATCTTCATCTACTTCAACAACTTCTGGTTGGATTGGATGTCTCTTGTGCAGGGAACGCGAAGTGTTGCATGCACATTTGGAGGTGAATGGCAATAGTTGGAGTCATTGCCACCATGTCCTTCAGTTTGGTCATATTCCTGTTCTTCATATTGTCTGGGACCATTGACTCTTTCTCTGTGGGGATGTGCATACCCTTCATATCTAGAGCTTCCCTTACCAAATTGTTCGTCGAGTAGCTTTGATGTGAACCTTTTCCCTATACATGGGCACCTTTTACTCTAGTGCTGGCTAGAGGTTTTTTCCCCATGTTACCACATACTTGATACTCTCATATGTGGTGGTACTTTGTACTTAGGGATATTATTCAGCTTCTACTTCAGTTCAGTTCATCGATCAATAGAGAGAGCTATTCCAGCCATCGTCTTCTCCGTGTGTCTTGCTGCGTTTGTGCTCCTTGTGTGTGCTTCTTGTGTGTCTCTTGCACTTCTACACACACCCAACAGAGAATGTACAAAGATAAGTAGACCATTAGGGCAATAGGCATATATACAAGCCTGGGGAAAAAAATCTCCAAAAGAGGGAAAAAAGTGCCTCGGCGGTCCTAGTGTGTTCACACACATCACTACCTAAATATATCAATAGAAGAGTACATCAAGATATTTGTCTTTTCTAGGTTCAAAGCTAATTTCATGGTCTTCAAAGAAGCAACCAATTGTTGCTCTATAATCTACTAAGGCTGAATACAAAGGATTGGCCAATGGAACACATGAAGCAATGTGGTTGAAGTGTCTATACTCAGATTTGGGGCTACATACTTTAACTCCTCACATCTTTGGAAATAATACAAGCTCACTTCATCTAGCAGCTAATCTAGTTTACCATGCTAGAAACAAGCATATTTAAGTCCATTATCATTATGTAAGAGAGAAGTTGATCAGCAAGGACATTCACTTGTCCTATGCATCTACTAGTCTTCAATGTGCAGATATGTTGACAAAGCCATTGGATGGTATTAAGTTAAGCATATTCAAAGGCATGATTGGATTGCTAGAAATCAAAGAAGAATGAAGACTCAAGCATGTTAGGCTTGAGGGGGAATTGGTGGTGTGTATTCATTCAAGCCTAGTGCTTGATCACTTATGCTTGTAAAGCATTGGGTATGTATACTCTCAATGAGAGAAGCTATAGAAACAACCTCTTGTAATAATTGAAATGTAACTACATCAAAAGTAAAAGTTACTTGAGAATCTCATGGCTTAGTTAAGCACAAATCAGGAGCCTAAGATGGAAGAGATTGATTAGATAATATTCCCCTAACTTGAGGGAACTTTTAGGTACCATCCCTCCAAGTTTTGAATTCAAAATGTTCTATATATACACACAAAAGCTAGTCGTAGATTAGGGCAGACCTTGGAGCTACATACTGAGGAGATTTTGTCCAAGCTCTATGCTATTTGTGAAGCACACAGTGTGCTCATCCTTCCCAAACTTCATTCCCATTCAAGTCCATATGTGCAATATAGATTGATATTTCAAGCTACATCTTGGAGTTCTCTTCATTTACTGCTACACGTCTATATTCATTTTTTAGTGAACTTCAGTTATTGATTTGTTTGTGTTGTTAGCCGTTAAAGGCTACGGAATCTGATTTCGGACTCCAATACTTTAGGAGGTTGGGAGTCCCTGACTATCTACCCTTTCGTATGCAGGTTACTACTATCATCATGATTAAAAGTAAATTAACTCTTAGCCACGTGGGTCCTTGGGAGTGGTAGGGGTCTGTTAGACAGAGGCCCTGCACTATTTTCCCAACTCATTACACAATCATAAATGCTCTCTCGTGTCTTAGCTCAGTACCCAACTCTGAACAACTGAAAACTGTTCGGTGTACTGGACTTAGAACTTAAGAACTGATCCTGCTGTAGTTATCTGAGCAGTAGTCCGGTTACTTGTATCCAATAGAATAATATACTTCAGTTCGAAGGTCACCTAATACGCACTTCTTCAGAACAGACAGGTATACCAAACGGACATCTATACCCTAAAGTTATGTAAACTCACTGTGTGCCAAACTCGGGCAGCAAATCTCCTAACACCAACTAACTAGTCACAGACATAATAGTGTCCTATTCGCACCCCGACCATCACAGATACTAGTCTGCCTGTGATCGGAATCAACAGTGAACGCAGACTATTGTATCACGCTTGGTCACTTACAGAAAATATTAACGCACAAATAGTTCGGGGTCGCTTTTTCACATTCACTTGTTCAGCAGAAAGACTGACAAACAATACACAGCCACTTAATAACACTCAGAGACACGCTCAACCATTACCGAATAGATTCGTATACAGGATTATCAATTCGTAATTCTGCACTACACTGCGTATAACGACTAGACGGAGCACAGAACAGAACAGAACAAAATAGAGTAGGGTTAATCTTCCCCACAACATACACACTTCAAACAGTACGCTTACAATTCCAAAAACGGGCTCTCGGCCACTCTTTTTTCATTGCCTTATATAGAAGATTTTTTTACAAGGGTGCGCGAATCTTTAGTTACCTGCGCGTTTCCCGAAAGGTTCCTTTACATTTAAGCCACCTGTCCTAGTACATTTGTCCTTTTTCGGCGGCCGTCTAACACTGGCACGCACGGTGGACTCGAACCCGCAGGTTCTTATGGTTCTGCTATGAGACCTTCTAGATACATGCTTCGGGCGAGCCTAAATGTTCGGGTAATTTTCTTTTTAATGGTTTCTATCATCTGAACTAAAGTGGTTGGTTCTAATAACTGGGCGTCCGTTCTAACGGAGCTAAGAGCTATGGCTTGGGTTAACAAAATTTTGGTCTGGTTCTGTAAGAAGGCCTCTTGTAAATAAAAGTCATTGGATAATGCAGCGTCGCGGGATGTCTCCATTTCGGTGACTTTCTTCTGCATATTCGTGACTCGATCCTGTTGATTTCGCAACTCGTTGTCTAGTCGCTCGATTTGTTGGTTCTGAAATTTGATCGTTTTGTAGTAGGCATCCCGTTCTCTGCGAGCATTTGCTAGATCTTTGTGGTATTTGGCTTCCCTGGTTAATTGGTGTCTCAGCATTCTGTTCACTTCGTCCAAACATTCCTAGGCTCTTTGTAGCTCGTCTTTGACTTGTTCTGCTTCTCTCTGTTGGTCTTGATTTTTCTGGATTGTCTCCTGCAATTGTGCTTTCGTTTCCTCTATCAGCTCTTTGAGTGATGAGCTGATATCTTCCTTTTCTTGTAGCGCGAGTTTTAGTGTCCGGATTTCTTCGTGTGCTTTGTTTAATAGCTGGTCCTTGGCGGCCAGTTGCTCCAATGCATCATCCCGTTGCTGTAGCAGTGCATGTTGTGCCGAAACTTGGCCTTGGAGATCTGCTACTTTCATCTGTAATTGATGGTTCTCTACTTTGACGGCATCGACTTCTTCCTGGAGGGGGGTGATGTCGGCTTCCAGTAGGTCGACCTTGTGTTGCAACTCTTGACGAACGGTATTTGCGACCTCACTAAGCTGTACTGGAAGTTGTTGAGAGAGGGAAATAAGTAATTGGCCCATGGTAGCAAGCTCGGAAAAGACCGGAACGGAGGAGGGGAGAAGGGGATGTTGTGGTTGCGTAGAGGTTTGGGTATTGATTTGGGGGGATGTCGGGGGTGAATAATTGAGGGAGGATGAAGAAGATTCAAAAAATGGCGGGGGAAGAGGGTTGACTGGTGGTGATCGAGTAGATTCGGTATTGTTGATGTGGGCGATGGTGGATTCGACGGCCTTTAACAGGGTGTTGAGAGCTTCGTCCACCACTTGGTGCTCGTCGTCCTGGTGTTCTGATGCTTCTTCGGTTGAGGTAGTCACTGTTGGCGTTGGATTCTGCTGGTCGTGTTGGTCGGCCGATGATTCATTGTGTATGGAAGTGGCTGTGTCGTGGAAGGTTTCTTCTTGGTTTTGGTTGTCTTTAGCGTTTTCCTGATCCTTTCCGGCGGAACCTTGTGCTTTGCTTTCTGATGAACTGATTCGGATCCTTTTGCTGCGGAATAACTGGTTGATTTCTTCGTCTTCTTCTTCATCGTCTTCAAGTGGTTGAACTGATTCTTCGTGCCTAAGTACGGGACCTCGGGGTGGGGGTGTGCGGCAAGAATGGCTGGAAAAAGGAAGGAGAGGATATGGGGGAGGCGAGAGCATGGGGTAGTTCCTTTGTTTACCTGTTTTACTATAGTTACGCATTCTTTGTGGATTCTATGAAAAAAGTAGGAGGCGAAGTTTACGGGTTCTCGGGATGCTAAATCTAAGGCGGAATAGAAGGGTCCGGAGATGCTGTAGGTGCGCTTCTGCAGGTTGAGTATGGCGACTAGGAATTGTAGGGCGGATCGTTCGGGTTTAGGACGGCAGAGAATAGCAAACTCGTTGGAGGAAGAGCGGGGGAATAGTTCGGTCATGCGGGCGAGGGGGATACTGGGGCCATTTTCTCGGCCTTGCGGGGTGAGGCGGAAAGCTTCAGAAAAGGCTGGGAAGGTGATGACGGTTCTGGAGGTTAGCGAAGGGAAAACCCATTGGCATTCGGTGGCGGGGGATTGGGTGATGGCAGAGATGATTTGCGCAAAGAAGGGATGGGATTCCACTGAGTGCCAGGGCAACTCAGCGAAGTTGGCCAACCCTCTGCAATGCAGGTATTCACCTACCTCGGTAGGGATACCATCGCGGAAGGCAGCGTAGTTTGCTAGCGCTTCCATGGTGTTTGCTGATACAGAATACGAGCACGATGACAAAACACAAGGGGTTGCACAGAACACTAACACTCAACACAGTAGCGATTTTTGGCGTTGCCTAAAGGGTTAAATAGGAACAATACGGTGGGGTGGGAAAGGGGGTTGGGTATCATTGTGCGGTGCGGGACTGATGCTTGTTTTCATGCAGGCGTGCGTACTTGAGTGACTGGTAAGGGGGCGGCTGGTAACATAAAGATTTTTCAAAACACGGCTATTTATAAAAAGAAGAAAGAAAAAAAAGAAAATATTAAACAAAACGCGGTTCACCGCCGAAAAATTTAATGCGGGCTAGGGGCGTGATGATATGGCCGTAGCTTCGACCCATTGATTACTTTTGGGAGTGGATTTCCGGTCAACGTGGTCAACCGAAAAGTTGCCGGACTGACTTGTTCTGAGATTTTGAAAGGGCCGAACCATCGTAGTTTGAACTTTCCTGCTGCTCTATCCGACTTTGCATTGTAGAAGAGTACGAGCTGTCCTACCAAAAAGATTGGAGTTTTCAAATATCGATCATGTGTCTTGGCTTGCCTTAGTTGTACTTCACGCATGGTTAAAAAGCTGAGCCATCGGTGCTCATCAAGTTCTCTGAGTGCGTCTATTCGTGCTGTCAGCGAATCTTCCGGTAGCATCTTCTGAGTGATTGCTACACGTAGACTTGGGATGACTACTTCCATGGGTGCTATTGCTTCTAAGCCATAAGCTAGTTTGAAAGGTGTCAAGCCTATTGTTACCTTATATGTAGTTCGGTATGCCCATAAGACTGCAGGTAGTAGTTGATCCCATCTTTCCGGTGCTTCCATGATCAGTTTCCGGAGGATATTCAATAGTGATTTGTTTGTACTTTCGGCCAAACCATTGGCACGAGGGTAATATGGAGAGCTGAGTTTGTGTGTCACCTGGAAGGATTGGGTGAGTACCTTCATTAATTGATTTACAAAGTGAGTACCTTGATCTGAGACAATTTCCGGTGGTAAGCCAAAACGTGGAAAGACATCATTCAGCAGACACTTTGCTACTACAACCGCTGTAGCCGACCGTAAAGCCCAAGCTTCTACCCATCTTGTTGCGTAGTTTGTACAGGTTAGTATGTATCTGTTGTTACTGAAGACTGCTGGAGGTGTGATCGGACCGATAAAATCTAATCCCCATTTCTGAAATGGTTCAAGTGGCATAATAGGCTGCAAGGGAAAGAAGTGTCGTTGCAGTGGTTGTCTAGACCTTTGACAGGTATCGCAGTGTTTGACAAATTGGGCCACATCTCTGTACATAGTTGGCCACCAGAGACCTCCTTGCAGAATTTTCCGGTGAGTCAAGTCTGTGGCAAAGTGACCACCAGTAGGGGTCGAGTGAGCCATCATGATGACTGAGTTAATTTCATGCGGAGGGACACAGCGAAGTAGGATTCCGGTGTGATCTACATAATATAGTTCTCCAGCAACTAACGGAATCGGCGACTAAAGACTGCAATTTTCCTTCGGACTGTCTTGGCTGTCTCAGATGGAAAACATCCTTTGGTGAGAAAAGTTAGAATCTGATCGTAATATGTAGGTGGTGCTTGTGATTCCGCAGTCTCTTCAGTCAGTGGCTCAAAACTATAGATTGCTGGAGTCGTGTCATCTATGCCTATCGGGGCTTCACCGGAATCTAGGCGAGATAAGAAATCTGCTAAGGCATGTGCAATTCCGGGTCGGTGGATGACTTCATAGTCGAATTCCTGCAAGAGTAGCACCCATCGTGCTAATCGTCCGCCTAAATGTTGTTGTCTTACTAGATAGACGAGGGCAGCATGATCCACATGGAAGGTGAATTTCCGGCCTAGTAGATAATGTCTGAATTTTTTGATGGAGTAAATTAATCCTAGACATTCTCTTTCGGTGGTAGAATAGTTCTTTTCTGCAGGTGCAAGCCTTCTGCTGGCATAATAAACGGGGCGAAACCACTTATGTGTTTGCTGCATCAGAATACTGCCAATCGCAATATCTGAAGCGTTGACAAAAACATGGAATGGATTGTCCCAATCCGGTGGTTGTAAGATTGGGGCCTGCGTCAATAAATACTTGAGTCGATCAAATGTAGTTTGGCATTCTTGAGTCCATTCAAACTGTCGGGGAGTTTTTGTGATTAACTTGTTCAGTGGTACAGCCAAATGAGCAAGCCACCGTAAGTGTCTGCCATGCCACCGTACTTGACCCATGAAACGCATTACTTCTTTTGGAGTAGCGGGTACTGGGGCTTCTAAAATTGTCGAAATCTTATCTGGGTCTACTTGGATACCTTGGGCAGATACAATATGACCAAGTAGTTTGCCACACGAAACCGCAAACACAGATTTGGTTGGGTTAAGACAGTCTATATTCTCTACATTTCTGAAAGCAGCACCGTAAATGGAACAGGTGTGCTATCAGCTTACCGAAAATTGAAAAACCATCGAGATATACTTGCATAAATGAAGTAAGATAAGGAGAAAAAATCTCCTGCATGCATCTTTGAAATGTGCTTGGTGCGTTTCTCAATCCAAACCACATTACCGTACAAGCAAAGACACCCCAATTGGTAATGAATGCGGTTTTTGGTATATCTGCTTCGGCCATTCTAACCTGGTTGTAGCCGCTGTATCCGTCTAAGAATGAATACATTTCATGACCTGCTACCCTATCGAGCATTGTATCCAGAAAGGGGATCGGGAAAGGATCCGGTACTGTTGCGGCGTTCAATTTCCGGTAGTCTACACAGATTCGTAGTTGCTTATTTTTCTTTGGCACGATCACAATTGGTGAAATCCATTCGGCATGTTCTACTGGTACGATGAATCCGACTTTTAATAATCTACCAAGTTCGGCTTTTACCTGTGATGCATAATTGGGATTCATCCGGTAGCCGGGCTGTTTGTTCGGTTTAGCTTCAGGCTTCAACATAACTCTATGCTGATAGATGCGCGGATCTAATCCTTTCATATCTTTGTAATCCCATGCAAAGATGTCTGAGAATTCGCGAAGAAGTCGAATCAAGTCAGCTTTAAATGATTCCGGTAAGCTTTGCCTTATCTTTACAGGTCGCGGATGATCTTCGTCTCCTAGATTGTACGTGGTCAACTGGTCTTCGGGGACATAAAACTGTTGTGGTTTCTCTATATCGTCTGTTGACTTGAACAACGATTGTATTTCATCGTCATGTGTTGGGGTAGTATCTTCATGCTTAGCTTTTTCGGTGATAGGTACGATTGTACAAATTGAAGTGTTCCAGTTATCTATAACAGACTGTAGATCAACAGTTCCTACAGACATTAAATCGGCGTTACTCTTCAGAAATTCCTCTTCTTCATCATCTGATAGTCCATCTAACATGTGGACTGGTTCAGCAAAATATGGTCTGGCGTGAAGTTCGCAAGGTTGTATAGCATCTAATTTTACCACATATCTACGGTTGGCATCTTTGAACGTAAGCTCTTGTGCAGACCAGTCCTGTATTACCTTCGCATGCTTCAGCCAAGGTCGGCCGAACAGAAGGTTGTAATCCAAAGTGGATTCCGGCAGATCTAGTATAACAAAGTTCATTTTGAAGCTCGTACCTTGTAAAGTAATGGGTACATTCTGCACAAGTCCTACGGGATGGACTCTAGATTGATCTGCCATTCTAACAAAAAATTGCACTGGTTCAATTTCGGTCCATCCTAACCTTTTGCATACGGCTGCAGTCGCAATGTTAACACCAGAGCCTCCATCAATCAATACTTGCATAATTTTATGATTCTTATACCATACTGTAATCAAGGGAACTGAATGATCGACAGTAGAATCAGGTTCCGGTTGAACTGCTGCCGTTGCCGGAATACAAGAAGGCACCGAACTGAACTGTTGCTGGAACTGTTGTCGAATCCCAGGTACTAATGCCAGAAGTTGGCCTAGAGGCAGGGTGATAGATGCCTTGGATAAAATTTCCCAGGCCTATTGAGATTGGTTTTCCTGCTCCTTTGAACTTGAGGTCTCCGCTGATGCAGAAGTATCTGCTGTTATGCCTACTGCTTATGATGGCTCCGCTGTTGCTTCCTTTTGTTGCATTCCTTCCTTTGTTGACGAAGCCTGAGTCACTGGAATAGGTTCTGGGAACACTGGTGGTTCTGTTGCGGTCTAGTGACTAGCCTTGTCATACATCCTATGTTGTTCTCGTATCCCAGGTTCGAATATACTTGCTGCCGACTGCAGTTGTTTACCGGATCGGGTCTGGACTATAGCAGTCTGTGTTTCTACTGGTGTGATTTGTACCATGTTGGCCATTGGGTTTTGTCGCTCCTTCTTCCTTTGATCATACTCAGCTGCATCTTTGCAAAATCTCCTGATGTGTCCGAATTCGCCGCAAAAATGACAGCGTGGTGGTGGTAGATTGGGATTTTCCGGTGGTGGTCTGTTCTGCCAGCGGTTTGTATTAAAATTGTTGTTCCTTTGTCCTCGGTAGTTCCGATATCCTTGCGGTTGATTGTTTCTCAATTGCGGAGGCACATAGTGATTCGCTAGCTGTCCATGTTCTTGTATAACTGCATTGACTGTTGCTGTTCCCTGTATTCTAACGTTGTAAACACAGTTTCCGGTGGTGTGTCCGGCAGTGTTGCAGATAGCGCAAAACGTTTGATTTAGTGCACAATTGGCACTAGTATGACCTGAATTTTTGCATGTGATGCAGTATACTTGTCTGGTTATGTCTTCAGCCATAATTTTGTTTGTTTTTAACCACTCCAGATCTTCTGTAAATCCACCGACCTTGGATTCCAATTGCAGAGCCATGGCAATGACTGCATCCAGCGTCATAGCTCCGACACATCTTATGATCATGATCTGTTTCAGTTGTGGGGTTAAGCCATTGATGAACCACTGTGTGATGACATCATCAGGTAAGTTAGCGTGGGCCTGTGGTATCTGCCGTAAGTGTGTTCTAAAGAGTGTAGCATACTCCTGGACAGTCTGATTTGCCTTCTGTCGGTTATTCTGTAAATAATCAGAGATTTCGACGGGATTCTTCTTTAGCCTGAATCGTTGCAGAAAGGCATCTCGTACTGCATCATAGGTACCGAAATGATTAATATCGTATTTTGTAAGCCATCTAGCTGCTTCATTAACCAGTGTGGATTGAAAAACGATGGCCTTATACGCCTGATCCGGTGGATGGTTAAGAACTGCATAACTTATCTCGAAAGTGCGTACGTGAGCATCCGGATCATCTCCTGGGAATCCTCCGAATTTTGTGTATGTTACTCCTGTTGGAGGCGGCCTTGGTTGACATAACTGTTGTTGCTGTTGTTGTCCGTTCATTGTGAGTGTATTAGGCCTTCCTTCTGTATCTTGAGGTTGATTGGTTGAACTATCGGAACTTGTATCGCCGGATGGCGTGCCTTCCGGTGTGCTATTTTTACTTAGAATGCATCGGATTTCTGCTTCGAAGAGTTTTCCTTCCTTCTGGATATCCAATATCCGAAATCTTTCTTCCAAGCACGCTGGTTGGGCTGAGGATTCCGCAAAAAATGTGAAGCCTTGGCCTACAGTTGGTGATTCTATCACCGGAATATCATCGGAATGAACCGAAATTATGCCAGAATGCAGTGTTTTTCCGCTTTTACCGATCTCTTTTCCTAAAGTGTTTCTGATCGTATATAACTCTGAGTCTTTATTCAAAATTGCTAGACTGGTTTCTAACGGCGTCTTGGTAGATTCTGAAATTACTATATCTTCGATAGGCTGGGTCGAAGTAGCACCAGAATGTACCAAAGGCGTTGATCGTTCCATCGGAATATGACCGGAATCAATCGTAACGTTCTCAATTTGCTTGACAACTGGGTCAGATCGAGTTATGCCTTCTTCTCTCAAGGCTGTCTTTAGTGCTTTACGTGCTTCAGCCTTACGGTTCTTAGGATATGTTTCGCCAGACCGAGTAACCGGCATGTATCATTGCGCAGTAACACTATCTGAGCAGTTTGCAACAATCTGGGTCTGTTGCTACTGCTAGTTAATCGAATGTTAACTGAATGTTTGCTTCTGACAAACAGCTGGCACTCTAATGCCACCTTCCCACAATTGATTGGCAATCAGATGCCAGCTTCCCACAGACGGCGCCAAATGTTAGCCGTTAAAGGCTACAGAATCTGATTTCGGAATCCAATACTTTAGGAGGTTGGGAGTCCCTGAATATCTACCCTTTCGTATGCAGGTTACTACTATCGTGATGATTAAAAGTAAATTAACTCTTAGCCACGTGGGTCCTTGGGAGTGGTAGGGGTCTGTTAGACAGAGGCCCTGCACTATTTTCCCAACTCATTACACAATCATAAATACTCTCTCGTGTCTTAGCTCAGTACCCAACTCTGAACAACTGAAAACTGTTTGGTGTACTGGACTTAGAACTTAAGAACTGATCCTGCTGTAGTTATCTGAGCAGTAGTCCGATTACTTGTATCCAATATAATAATATACTTCAGTAACGAAGGTCACCTAATACGCACTTCTTCAGAACAGACAGGTATACCAAACAGACATCTATACCCTAAAGTTATGTAAACTCACCGTGTGCCAAACTCGGGCAGCAAATCTCCTAACACCAACTAACTAGTCACAGACATAATAGTGTCCTATTCGCACCCCGACCATCACAGATACTAGTCTGCCTGTGATCGGAATCAACAGTGAACGCAGACTATTGTATCACACTTGGTCACTTACAGAAAATGTTAACGCACAAATAGTTTGGGGTTGCTTTTTCACATTCACTTGTTCAGCAGAAAGACTGACAAACAATACACTGCCACTTAATAACACTCAGAGACACGCTCAACCATTACCGAATAGATTCGTATACAGGATTATCAATTCGTAATTATGCACTACAGTGCGTATAACGACTAGACGGAGCACAGAACAGAACATAACAGAACAGAGTAGGGTTAATCTTCCCCACAACATACACACTTCAAACCGTACGCTTACAATTCCAAAAACGGGCTCTCGACCACTCTTTTTTCATTACCTTATATAGAAGATTTTTTTACAAGGGTGCGCGAATCTTTAGTTACCTGCGCGTTTCCCGAAAGGTTCCTTTACATTTAAGCCGCCTGTCCTAGTACATTTGTCCTTTTTCGGCGGCCGTCTAACAGTGTATACTTAGTATTTTGATGCAATTTAAATTGTTATAGGTAATTTTCCAAGTCTAGTTGCATCATGTCAATTTTCATCATCTTTGATTCATTATTATATGAGCAACATTAAATTGAATTCACCTATGTACTCTGGCAGATATTTCTTGAAATTTCGAGATTACACCCCTATATTGCTAAAATTATTTCTCTCAATGTGGTTCATCAAAATTCATCAAATTTTTTCTTTAGATTCATTATTTAGAGATGTGAAAAATATCTCTAGTCAACTCCCAACAAGCTCGGAGCTCTGAGTGAAATTCCAGAGTGCATCGCATCCAAAAATAGATAGTTTTGCTACATCTGTATTGTGTCAAGTAGTCTATTTTGATGAATCAATTTGAGATTGATGCTCCAAAGCATTGGGGTGGTTTATATGCATCCTTAGTACCTTAGTAAGCACAACGTGTCTACTCATCGTCCCTGAAGCTATCTTGGGAGCTGTAGGCAGGATTTTGCAGCACCACGCACATCCTCGAAGTGTATCTGCCATCTCTTCTCACAAAGTAAATGGTATGTTTGGCTACAAAAGAAGACTCATAACCATATCTTTCAGGTTGCCTTCTTCCCTTGTTGATCTTTTAGGAGTGTGTTTGGAACTTTATCCACATTCTTGCATCTTGGCCTTCCCTCTAGACTTCCAAATTTTGTAATCCCTTTCTTTCTCATCTTTTTCATCTTCTGATTCACTTCTAGAATCCAGCACTTGTGCATCATGCTTGTTCTCTAATGGAGGAAAATTTGTATCAAGATCATAGAGTAATTTTACCTTGTGTTCGTCTTCTTCATACCATGACCTTTTTTCTTCAAATACAACATCCCTACTTGTAGGGAATTGTTTTGTTGTTGGATTGTAGAATATATAGCCCATTTGAGTTGATTCATATCCAATGAACATAGCTTTGGTTGCTCTTTCATCCAATTTCTCCTTTGTTTGTGAATGTATATGCACAAATGCTAAACAACCAAAGACTTTACAATGACTTAGACTTGGCTTCTTGCCATTCCAAGCTTCATAGGGATTCATACCTTGAAGTGATTTGGATGGTAATCTATTGAAAAGATATATTGTAGTAGATATTGCTTCTACCTTTAGATATTGTGGTAGCTTCTTTTCTTCAAGCATTGTCTAACACCATTAACACCATTTTGTTCCTGCTCTCATTAACACCATTTTGTTAAGGAGAGTACCTAGTACTAACTTCCCTCTTGATATCTTTATCCTATAAGTAATCAACAAAACCTTTCAAGAATAATTCTCTCTCTCCATCAGATCTAAGCTTCTTCAATGATCTACTTGTGTAGTTTTCTACAAGTGCTAAGTATCTTCTGAAGCAGTCAAACACTTGGCTTTTATTTTTGATAAATTATAGGATTGTACACCTACTATGTGTTGATATATTTAGGTAGTGATGTGTGTGAACACACTAGGACCGCCGAGGTAATTTTTCCCATCGTTAGGAGGTTTTTTTCCCTCGGCTTGTATATACGCCTATTACCCTAATGGGCTACTTATCTTTGTACATTCTCTAGTAATACATTCAGTATTGTGTGTTGTGCTCCAAGCTTCTTCTTCTTCCTTATGTTGTTTGCATGCTTCCGTAGATGTCTAACTCCAATAATTGGTATCAGAGCAAGTCACCACTTCATCTAGGGTATCATCAACAGCTCTCCGGTTGCAGTCTCAAAATCGCACGAATTTTGGTGAGCATACTCAGCGTGTTTTCGAGATCAAAACAACTTCGTTTTGTGTGTCAAAATTGCGATTTGAGCTCGTTTCGGCCTCCAAACATACTATCATAGCACTTGTGCAGCCTATTTCATCTTTTTGTGACAAAGGTATATACAAGTTTTGATTCACCAGTATAAGCATCTCAAAGTCTACTACAGATCTAGTATAATTTGTCCCGGTAGTTCTATTCAACTTTTTGAGATACAATCAATTTTCTGCATCAAAGTATTTTAGTCACTGGCCATGGCTGAAAGCAGTGATGTATTCTGTATGTTGGCTATTGAGGATAAGTCGGATTGTACCAACTACCCGTTATGGGCTTATATGATGCAACATGTATTGGTTGCAAAAGGATTGCGGAACATTGTGCAGGGTGTTGAAAAACGTCCTATCACACTTGCAACTGTTACAACTATAGATATTGAAGTTGATGCAGAAGGTGTCGAAGATGATGATATTCTACATATTCTTGTTCGTGTTGCGGTTTCTGCTACACCTACTACAGAGCAAATTTGTTGGGATGACAGAGATGCCCATGCACATGCATTGATAGCTTTGTCTATCAAATGTGCCATTATTCCTCACATTCACTCTTGTAGAGCAGCTAAAGATGCTTCGGATACACTTACCACATTGTACCAAGCTAGGAATGAGGCTCGTGCTGCTTACCTCCGAAAACAGTTGGAGAGTGAGCACATGAATGAAGGTGATTCTATGGATAGTTTTCTAACAAAGATCAAAGACTTGAAGGAACAATTGATTTTTGCTCATGAGATTATACCGCATAGCTCACTTGTGCAGACCGTTTTGAATGGTCTTCCTGATTCATATAAGAGTTTTGCTTCTACTCTTTGTTTCATGTTGAAAGGAAATCCAAATGCCTTGTCATTTGAGGAGTTAGTCTCTACTCTATTGCAGTAAGATCAGTCCAGGAAGAACAGGTCCATTATGTGTGTTGTAGATCAAGCTTTCCTTGCTAGTCAGAAGGGCAATGGGAAATGGAGCTCTTCAACTAGTAAGCAAAAATCTGCTAATTCTGCACAATCGAAGAGAGAAGAGAAAGAGGAAAAGAAATCAGAAAAGCAGAAATTGTTTTGCAAGTACTAGAAAGGAAATGATCATATCATAAAGAACTATCCAAAACTAGCTGCTAAAGAGGCAAAGAAGAAAGAGGCTAGAATGGTTGTTGCAGAGGCCTCTACACTAAAAATAGAGCCTACTAATCTTGTGTAGGAAGAAGAATCGGCGTTTACTATTGTTTGCAGTTTTGACCCATCTTCTCATGAGTAGTGCATGTGTGCAGTGGAATGAGATGTTTGGTACTTTGATAGTAGGGCGACCAAACATATTACCTCGCAGCACAGTTTCTTCTATTCACTTGAGCATGCCCCTGCAAGAAATATTGTCACATGCGCCAACAACTCCTCTAACCCTATCATGGGAGTTGGTAAGATCATTTTGACTACTATTGATTGTAGTTCTTTCACTTTGTCAAATGCTTTATTTGTTCCATGGATCAAGAAGAATCTCTTATCAGTTTCGGCTTTAGCCGAGATTGGCTTTGGTTGTGAAATTTGTTGATGACAAGTGTACAGTTCATGATCTGTCAAATGGCGACGTGATTATTGCTTCTGGCATTTTATGTCATAGGTTGTATAAGCAAATAGACTATGAAAGATCTATCAATGATTCAGCATGTGCAATACATGATTCCCAGGCTATGTCAGATGCAAAGCTTTGGCATGCACGCTTTTGTCATCTGAATTTTTCTAGTCTGCTATGCCTGTAGAAATCTGAAATGGTTTCCTCTTTGCCCAAACTTGAGGCACTCGGTAAACATGTATGTGAAGGCTATATTTTGGGCAAAATGCAGTGTTCGTCATTTCCAAAAGAATCAGGCTACTCAGAAATTACAACTTGTACATAGTGATGTTTGTGGTCCTATGCAAACACCTTCTTTGGGAAATTATCTTTACTTCCTGACTTTCATCGATGATTTTTCTAGACATGCATGGGTATATCCATTGAAGGCAAAGTCTGAAGTGTTCATGTGCTTCAAACAATTTTTGGTTTTGGCTGAAAATCTATCAGCATGTAAATTGGGCACCCTCCGTTCTGATCGAGGGGGGGGGGATATATGTCTTCTGACATTAATGCATTTTTGGTTGAACGTGGGATAAAACACCATTGTACAATGCCATATACACCTCAACAGAATGGAGTTGCTAAACAGAAGAATACGTCACTCATGGAGATGGCGAGGTGTATGGTCAAGATTCAGGCTTTACCATATAGTTTCTAGCTTACGGCTATTATGTGTGCAGCATATGTACTTAATAGGTGTCCCACTAAAGCGTTGCAGTCTATCACTCCATATGAGGCTTGGCATGATCGCAAGCCATCTGTTGCTCATGTGAATGTTTTTGGTTGTCTAGCACATGCATTAGTGCCTGAACAACATCGCAAAAAATTGGATGATAAAGCAGTAAAATGTATTTTTGTTGGGTACAATTTTGAAAGTGAAGTGTTTCAACGGTGATGCACCACAGTGCGCTCTCCTTCTCGAGAGCTCCACGATGATATGCTCAGATTAGAAAACCGAGCTCCTCAGGCCGCACACAGTACTCCACGTAGAGGTTGTAGAATACGCAGAAAACATAGTACACAGGAGGCACGAAGACAAACTTCTTAGGTCTTACAAATGCGGTCGAACTTACAGTCCGTGACTGACCAGGCCACTATATGTTTTATTAAAGAACATATACAAAGAAGTGTCCGGTGGCCATTTAGCCTTTCACATGGACACTAACGGTAACAGAAAGTAAAGGCTATCGTCTGTATCATCCACATACTAAATGCATTCTAGTCAGCCGTGATGTTGTTTTTGTGAAAGATGCTATTTAGCCATTGCTTTCATGTACTAAGGAGACATCTGTTAGAACCAAACACATGTATGATACTTTGGTGCATCTTTTTACAGGTGGAAAGTCTAGTGTTGGTCCTAATGAGGCAACTTCTCAGCCTTTGCAGGTTTCATGTGATGATGCAGATTTACATGATGCACTTGTTGATGAGATAGCTGATATTGAGCAGGCAAAAACCATGCCAAAAATGGTTGGTGCAGACTTTGCATGACAGCAAATTAGATGCACCTCTTTCATATCGTACTCGTTCAGGCTCTCATAGTGCCTCTTTTGCATCAGATTGCTATGCTATGGCTGCATCTAGTCTCTGTGATGAGAATGAGCCTGTTCGTTTGATGAAGCACAAAATTCAAAGAATCGGATGACTGCTATGCAATCTGAATATGATCCTATAATGAAGAATGGTACTTGGTCTTTATGTGACTTCTGGCAAGAAGGCCATTGGTACTAAGTGGTTATACAAACTGAAGCATAAGCATGATGGTACAGTTGACAGGTATAAGGCTAGGCTTGTTGCAAAGGGTTATGCACAGGAAAGAGGCATTGATTTTGATGAAACCTTTGCTCCTACTTGCCAAATGACTATTGTTCGTAGCATCTGCGCATTTGCAACTCATCATGGTTGGAATGTACATCACTTGGACATTAAAATAACATTTTTAAATGGTGACTTGCATGAAGAAGTGTATGTTTTTTAGCCATGTGGCTTTGTGCAAAAAGGGCATGAAAACCAGGTGTACATGTTAAAGAAGACATTATATGGCTTAAAGCAAGCACCATGTGCTTGGTATGAAAAGATACATGCCTATCTTATTGCACATGGTTTTGAGAACAGTCCAATTGAAAGCACCTTATATGTTAAGCGTACTAATGATGTGCTTCTGATCATTGTGGTGTATGTTGATTACATGCTGCTCATTGGTCCTCATGTCACGCATATTGCTGATTTTAAGGCTGATTTCATGCCTCATTTGAGATGTCTGATTTGGGGCATTTGCATCACTATTTGGGCATTCAATTTATGCAAGTTGACGGTGGAATGGCTTTGTGTCACACGAAGTATATTGACACAATATTGCAAGGTTTTGTCCTTGAAGACTATAAACCTATTGCCACTCCTATGGAGTGAAGGAATAAACTATGTTGTGAGGTAATATGTTTGATTGCACCACTATCAAAGTACCAAACATCCTAGACTACTGCATATATACAATGCTCATGAGAATATGGGTCATAGCTAAAAATTATAGTAAAATGCCCATTCTTCATTCTAAAGAAAATTATCATACTCTGTTTTACATATAGAGGCCTCTGTTTGATTGCTTATGATGCAATCAAAAAGGGTTTGGGGAATTGAGAGTACTAGTATACCAGTGTGTCTATTCCCTACTAAAATTATTTTAAAAGACAACAATGTATACAAAACGTATACACACAGACAACATCAACTACAAGAAAAGAATGTTTGTATTACTTCTAGAAATTACATGAATACAGTGCTTCTTTGGAGTAGACAACACTTTTGCATTGCTCGTGTCTCTCTTGCTTCCATCTCTTCAACTCCTGACATACAATGGGTGCATGAATTGTAATGGTTAAGTTCCTTGGGAATTCTAAGAACTAGGGGAAAGCAATAATTACATTCTAAAATAGTAATTTTTGGTGGCAGTCTAGCATTGGTGCACATGATGGACCGAACCCACATAAATTACAATCATCCTCCTTATTTGAGGGAGGATGCATAATTCCATCTAAATCATACAAAAATTCATCAAAATTTTCCTTCAGCTATTGAATTGACTACTTAGCTTCAGCCTAAAAATCTTCAACACAACATTGAAAAGTTCCCCAATTGGCCCTAAAAGTAGCTTTGGTAACTTTGGCTTTCGCAAAATCAATGGAAATGGTTCCTAGAAACTCTTGTCTGGCCTTCATTGCTTTCGCTAATTGCAAGTTCAATTCAAAAATACTTTCTTCTTTTTGCACTATTAATATATCCTTCGATTCAACTAGCTTCTGTAGATATGTTTGAATTCTTTTAAGCTTGTTGATATGCTCTTCTTTGTCTTCTAGAATTTGAGCTTTTTCGATAATGGCTTCTCTAGCATCCCTCAACTCAACTATTTGTAATACTATTTGATTTTTTTAGAGCCGTCTATAGGTTATTTATCAGAGATATGATCTGAGATAACATACTATCTTTTTTTATCATTAGCTCAACTACTTGCTTTTGCAATAAATCTTTTTCTGATCTAACTTTGTGGAGCTCATCTTGAATTACCGAGAGATGTTCTTTTTAAATCTATTGCTCCTCTTCAACTTCTTCAATCTGTGCTTCCATATTATCGAGCTTATTTTGCATGAATGTAACTTATTTATTTGAGATAGTGGATATGCTAACCAAACTATCTTGCAATTCCAGACTCCATTGCTTAAGATCAATGATTTTTGCTCATAATCGTTCAATTTTCATAGCATAAACTTTAGGCAGATTCTTCCATCTGCACTGAGCAGAGGACTAGTAACCTAGATGCATCTGCTATGGTTTGTGAGTTGATAGAGTATTCTTTTAGGAACCAAGGATATATACAAGAAGAACAATTTAAAAGAAGAAATCGTACTTGAGTGGAGTTTCTCCCCCAGGGATCCTTAATGCAACCGTTAAAAGTAGGAAATCAGATAAAACCTTTTCTAGTTTTTCTTGTATGTGATATCCAATCTATATTTTGATTATCTGTAGTTTGCTAGGATGTGGAAGGTTGTGTTTCTAAAAAGTTAGACTACTCGAGGGTTTCTTGCCTCCATAGCTCTTGCTTATGAGCTTCTACTTCATCCTATCATCATGCCACTCCCGCCTCCACCACTACTCTTCATCACTCCACCTTAGCTTTTGCCATCTCTTCTTGCCCTTTTCGAGCCTCCTCTTCTTGGAAAGCTTTCCAAGTGGCCTGTGGTGATGTATTTCAATAGTGATGCATGTGAACACACTAGGATCATCAAGGCACTTTTTTCCCTCTTTAGGAGGTTTTTTTCCCATCTTGTAGATACGCTTATAACCCTAAAGATTCATTTATCTTTGTATATTTACTTGGTAATACATTCAGTATTTTGTGTTATGCGCCAAGCTTCTCTTTCTTCCTTGTGTTGTTTGCATGCTTCTATAGACCTCAAACTCCAGCAATTGGTAATGATCATGTCCACCTATAAAAAGAGGCAACAAAGTGTCATACACATCTTTGGAGCTAATTGATGTCTCCTTAGTACATGAAAGTAATGGCTGGATTGCATCTTCCACAAAAAAAACATCACAGCTAACCAAAATGTATTTAGTCTATGGACAATATAGAGGATAGCCTTTGCTTTCAAAATTGTACCCAAAAATATACATTTCACTACTTTATCATCTTGCATGTTGTTCAGGCACTAATACATAAGCCAAAAAACCAAAGACACACAGATGAGCAATAGACGGCTTTCAACCATGACAAGCCTCATATGGAATGATAGACTGTAGTGCTTTGGTGGGACACCTCTTAAGTACATATGTTGCACACATAACAGCCTCAAGCTAGAAGCTATGTGGTAAAGCCTCACTTTTGACCATACAGCTCGCCATCTCCATGAGAGACCTATTCTTTCTTTCAAAAACTCCATTTTGTTGAGGTGTATATGGCACTTTACATTGATGTTTTATCCCATTTTCAGCCAAAAACGCATTAAAATTAGAAGACATGTATCCCCCCAATCAAAACAAAGGGTGCCCATTTTACATGGTGATATATTTTCAGCCAAAACTAGAAATTGTTTGAAGCACATAAAGACTTTGAACCTTTCTTTCAATGGATAAATACATGCATGCTTAGAAAAGTCATCAATAAAAGCCATGAAGTAAAGGTAGTTCCAAAAGAAGGTGTCTACATAAGACCACAGACATCACTGTCAACAAGTTGCAATTTCTAAGTAGCTCAAACTAAACCATCTTTTAAGAAGGAGGAACACTACATTTTGCCCAAAATACAATCTTCACAAACATGTTTATCATGTGCCTTAAGTTTGGGCATAGAAGGCACCATTTCAAATTTCTATAGGTGTAGAAAATTAGCAAAATTTAAATGACCAAAGTGTGCATGCCAAATCTTTGCATCTAAGATAGCTTGAGAATCTTAAACCACACATGTTGAATCATTCACAGATTTTGCATAGTCTATGACCCACAACATAAAATGTCAGAATCAATAATAACATTGCCATTCGACACATCATGAATTGTACATCTTTCATCAACAAATTTGACAACCAAGCCATTCTTGGTTAATGATGAAATTGAGAGTAGATTTTTCTTGATCCTTGGCACAAACAAAGCATCTGACAATGTGAAAGAACTACAATCAATAGTAGTCACAATGATCTTACCAACTCCCATTACAAGATAAGAGGAGTCGTTAGCGTATGTGATCATATTCCCTATAGGGGAAGACGCAAGTGAACTAAAGAAATTGTGGTGTTAGGTAATATGTTTGGTTGCCCCACTGTTAAAGTACCAAACATCTAAGTCTATTATAGAGATATATTGTTCATGAGAAGATGGGTCATAGCTGCAAACAGTAGTAAATGCCCATTCTTGATTCTGCACCAGATTAATTGAATCTATATTAGGTGTAGAGGCCTCTACAACAATCATTCCAACCTCTTTCTTCTTTGCCTCTTTTGTAGCCAATTTTGGAAAACTCTTTATGACATGATCATTTCCTTTACAATATTCGCAGATTTGTTTTTGCTTTTCTATTTTCTTCTTGTCTTTGTCTTCCCTTTTTAGCTGTGTAGGATTAGCAGATTTTTGCTTACTAATAGATCAGCTCCATTTACCTTTTCCCTTCTAAGTAGTTAAGAAAACTTGATTTGCATCATGCATAATGGACCTGTTCTGACTAGACTAAACTTTTTACAACAAAACATAGAATAACTCCTCAAATGTTAAGGCATTTAGATTGCCTTTCATCATCAATCGAAGAGTAGAAGCAAAACTCTGATATGAATCTGGAAGACCAGTAAGAACGGTTTGCACAAGTGAACTATCTAGCAAGACTTGATCTGTAGAAATCAACTAATCTTTCAAATCTTTGATCTTTGTCAAAAAACTATCATCGGATCTCCTTCATTCATATGCTCACTCTCCAAATCTTTTGGGAGATAAGAAACACAAGCCTCATTTCTTTCTTGGTATAAAGTGGTAACTGTATCCCAAGCATCCTTTGCTATTTTGTGAGAGCAAATATGAGGGATAATGGCATGTTTGATAGAGAAAGCTATCAATGCATGTGCATGCACATATTTACCACCCCATCAAAGTTGCTCTGCAATATATGTTGCAAGAATCATAACACAAATAGGAATTTGAAGTTCATTATCTTCAATGCCATCAACACCACCTTCAATAACTGTATTTGTAGGTGTAATATGTCGTTTTTCAACACCCTGTACAATATTCCACAGTCCTTTTGCTACCAATACATGATGCATCATATATGCCCATAATGGGTAATTGGTACCATCCAATTTGTCCTCAACAACCAACATACAGAATACATCATTGCTTTTAGCCATGGCCACTAACTAAAATAACCTGATGCAAAAAAATGACAATATCTTGAAAACTTGAACATAACTACCCTATCTATCTCTACATGTAGTAGACTTTGAGGCACTTGTACTAGCAGACCGAAACTTGTATATATGTTTGGCACAAAAGGACAAAATTGATTGCATAGGCACTATAGTAGTGTGTTCGAAGGCCGAATGATCTCATATAAAAATTTTGACACCACAAGGTGAAGATGTTTTGAAATCCTAATCACCTTGAGTATGCTCACCAATTTTTGTGCAATTCTGAGTCTATGCGCAGAGGGGTGTCGATGATAGTGCTGGTTCAAACGAGTCAATTTCCAAGCCTTTATAGGTTTCACATATGATGCACATCATTTAATTTTTTATGCAAATTTACACTATGCACTTGTTGATGATAGGGATGATATAGAGGAGGCAAAAAGTATGCCAAAATTGCTGGTGTAGACTTTTCAAGGTAGCCAATTAGGTGCACCTTTGTCATATCATACTCATTTAGGCTCTCATAGTGCTTCTTTTGCATCAGGTTGCTATGCTATGGCTAGCTTTAGTGTTTGTGATGAGAATGACTTATTTCTTTTGATGAAGCACAAAATTCAAAAATTGGATGGCTGTTATGCAATTAGAATATGATGTTATTATGAAGAATGGTACCAGCTCTTTATATGATTTGCCTCTAGGCAAAAAGTCCATTGGCACTAAATGGTTATACAAGTTGAAACATAAACTTGATGGAATAGTTGACAGGTATAAGGCTAGGCTTGTTGCAAAAGATTGTGCTCAAGAGAGAGGCATCAACTTTGATGAGATCTTTGCACTCAATGATTTGATCCAATGTCTGAGTATCGTTTAATGCAAAGAGAAAATTTTTTTCTTTGAGAACTAGATTAAGCCCATCCATAAACCATCCATGTACTACATCATTGGGTGATCGTTAAGTTTGCAAAATTGGTATTAAGGTGCTCCAGAAAAGAGATGCATAGTCTGCCATGGATTGAGCATATTGCTATACCATGTATTGCAATGTAACAAATAATTGCCCTATGGTTTTTTCCTTTCGAAATCATCGTAGAAATGTTGTACATAAGTCATCATATGTAGCAAAATGGTTTGCAGTGAACTAAGTTAACCATCTCATTGCTTCTCCTCCTAGTGTTGCCTAAAATACTTGCCATTTTTAGGTGTCATCTTGTCCGCCTTCCAATAAAGTGTACTGAGTTTTGAACAATCAGACATGTACATCTCGGTCCTCATCTATTTTGCTATTGAACTAATTTAAATGCGTACCACTGAATTGCCCTAGCAATCCTAGTGTGTTCACACACATCACTATGGAAATATATCAACAAATCCCCCTTGGGACTCATACGATGAACAAGGAACTAGCATGCATGTATCAAGAAGTGCCAAGCTATGTGGAATCAATCCACAAAAGGAAGTAAGCCAGAAGCTTTGCAAAAATCTTCAACCTTCTCCCTAGGCAGAGCCTTTGTGAAAAGGTTTGCAACGTTCTCTTATGTGGGCAGATATGCCAAACTGATCTCTTTAGCAAAGAACCTCTCCCTGACATAATGAAAGTGCACCTCAATGTGCTTAATGTGAGCATGGAACGTAGGGTTCTTCGTAATTGCCAATGCACTCTGACTATTAGTGAAGATGGTGGTGGAAGAAGAATGATGTACACCCAAACTAGCCATAAGGCATTTGAGCCATACACACTCAACAATCGTAGTGAAATTTGCCACATACTCAGGCTCAAAATTAGAAGTGGCAATCGTAGGCTGCTTCTTGCTCAAAAACCAAGAATGAAACAAAGACAAGTGGTGGACACATGAGTGTCATAGCAACTAGCCCAGTCAAAGCCAAAAAAAGCATGTAGATTTGGCCATAGTGATCCCCCTTGGGATAAAACAATCCAACTAGTTGGGTACCACTCAAGTAGTGAAAGATGCACTTGATCGTCTGCCAATGCTTGACAACTATGTAATGCATAAGCGTGCTCATCTGTGAGATAGAAAATTGAATATCAAGTAGAGTTATGCATAAGTAAATCAAGCATCCAATAGTATGTTGATAGAGAACAACATCGAATGCATCTCCAGCATCATGAAGACTCAATTGTAAACTTGTTTCCATAGAAGTGGCAATAGGTTTGCAGTATTCAAGGCCAAAATGCTACAATAATGTGTCAATATATTTTGGTTTACACAAAGCTATTCTGCAATCAACTTGCATAAACTGAATGCCCAAATAATGATGCAAACACCTCAAATCTAACATCTCAAATGAGGCATGCAAATCAGCCTTAAAATCATCAATATGCTTCTCATTAGGACCAGTGAGCAACATGTCATCAACATAGACAACAATGATCAGAAGCACATCATTTGCATGCTTAACATATAAGGTGCTCTTAGTTGGACTATTCTCAAAACCATGTGCAATCAAGTAGGCATGTATCTTTTCATACCAAGCATGTGGTGCTTGCTCCAAACCATATAATTCCTTTTTCAACCTGCACACTTTGTTTACATGCCCCATTTGCACAAAATCACAAGTTTGAGAAATGTACACTTCTTCATGTAAGTCACCATTCAGAAATATAGTTTTAATGTGCAACTGACGTACATTCCAATCAATTTTTTTTACCCTTGGCACAAACAAAGCATCTGACAATGTGAAAGAACTACCATCAATAGTAGTGAGAATGATCTTACCAACTCCCATCATGGGATAAGAGGAGTTGTTAGTGCATATGACAATATTTGCTGTAGGGGCAGTCTCCAAGTTACTTGAAGAAAGTATGACGTGAGGTAATTGTTGAGATATTAAGCTCAACATGTGAAGATCAAGGATGAAACATATCACTCATTTCTCTGACATGTATAGTGGTCACGCTGATATATGTCAAGGATACTTCATTGAGCTTTACTAGATTTACCTACTTAGAGTGATGGCATTTTTTTTTCCACTCACTCATTCACACACATTAGGATTTTCCTTATGTACCATTCTTTATATATTGCACTAGTTGTATTATTGTATTAATTCATTCTTGTATATTCCTTTTATGTAATAGAAGAAGAAGAAGATCATTCTTCCTTGCCTCAATCTATGTGTATGTGCTCCTTTTTTAGTGCAAGAGTATGTGAGTGAGCTCTCTTCCTTATCTCCTTCCTCGTGACATGGTATCAAAGCTAGTGTAGCTGTAGAGAGCTCATGGAGAAGGCCGATAATGAATAGTACATGAGAAGGCATGGAGAAAGTGTGATCCACAAATGACCTCAAATTGCTATGAAAATTAGTGTGAAGATAGAAGGAACCAAAATATTTTTGTGAGTTATTCCTTTAGTATTCACTTGTTTTTCTCTGATTTCTATTTTGAAGCCATCTCTACCTCTGTTTCGAGCCCGCAAGGTGGTGCCCCACATAAAAGTCAGGCCAGTTTGCAAAATTCTAAGTTGCATTTTGTTTGACAACACTCAAATATTTGAGATCTAGAATTTCAAGTGATTCGATGTATTGTTGATACAAGGAAGTTGTGTTTCTTTGAGATCGGCTGTCACATCACAATGTGATAGTATTTAAGCAGAGTTATTGCTTCTAGTGTTTTTGTAGTGTTGCAAATTGTTGTAGAGATGGCAAGTGTGGATGGAATGAGTCAGCTTATGAGCAATAAGCTTGACAAGAACAACTTCCATGCTTGGAGATTCAAAATGAAAAATTTTTTATGGGTAAAGGCTACTATAAGTACATCAAAGGAGAGAACAAACACGCTTTGTAGTTATTAGAGAGGAGTCGAACTTCAGACCAACTAAGAGCATATAAATAATGTAATCAAGGAGCATGAAAGGTAATGTATTGGCTATCTATTAGCATACAAGATAGCATGATTGGTCACATATAGGATGCCAAGACTCTGAAAGAGGCTTGGAATAGTTTGGTCACATTATATGAGACCAATACAAAGCCATGGAAATTGCAACTCAAGCACGAGTTGCATACACTAAAGAAAAAGGGCAAGTTGATAAGTGAATACACCCTAAAAATCAAAAGCATATGTGAGTCACTTGCATCTATTGGTGTGAATGTAGATGATGATGATAAGGTGGAACTGTGCCTTTGTGGTTTAGGAGCTGCATATAAGAAGTTCATAAATTCTATTCAGACCAAGGAAAATATTTCAAATGTGGTTGATCTAGTGTCCGTGCTGATTATTGAAGAAAAGAATCTTGGTGAGGACTCAAACTCCCAAGGAAACTTGGTTCTGAGCAAGTATTCTACTCTGGTAGAGGAAGAGGCAAAGCTAAAGGTTTTGGAAGTGGAAGAGGAAATAGTAACCAAGACCAAGGTCAACAACAGGATCATGTAGGAGGTAGAGCATACAAGAAACATAGCACTGTCTATGGAGGGTAGGAAGGTAAAACATCTTGCTGATGTGCTATATATTCCAAATATAACAAAGAATATGGTTTCTGTTGGACAAATGGTTGAACAGGGATTACAAATCAGGTTCAATGTTGATGGGTTACATGTAGAAGAGTACAAACTCGATGGAAGATTGATAGCCAAAGGAAAGAAAGTGGGTAGGATGTTTACCTTAAATGTGAAAATTCCTAAAATGAATGCAACCATTTTTGCAAAAGTTGCAATAATTATTGTTAACATAGAGCTCTAGCATAAATGAATTGGACATGCAAATTTTCAGAGACTGAAATTGATGTTGTCAAAGGAGATTGTCAATGGATTACCAAATTTCAAAGTTGCAGAGATGCAAAAGATATGTGTTGAAGGGCCTTGGTGTGCCAAACAAGAGGAGCAAAGAGGAGATGGAGGGAGAGAGAGGAGAAGAGAGATGTGCACACATGTGTGGGAGCTTCAAAACCCACATAACAATCTCTCTTGAGGCAATGCACTATAGGAATGATGGTAAAACCTATGCTATCCTAGCTAACCTAAGCATGTCAGCCATGCCTATATTCAAGGCATCCAAAGCACCATTGTCAAGACCAACATGTCTTGACATATCTATGTCAACATCTGGCATGAGCGAATTCAAGAATGACTGCATGATTGTTGACTCATCAACATCTAAATCAATCATCCTCTCAACCAAGGATGTGTCTAGTTGTGCACCTTGAGAGCTAGTATGCTCTAGCATACATTGTGTATCATAAGAGCTATCCTGCTCTACCACACCAAGTATATCATCATGCTCCACATGAGCTAACTACACAACATCAACACCAAGATCAAACTGATGATTAAACTCTAATTGAGTATCATCGCAATGCTTTACATGAGCATCCACATCATGCTCCAAAGCATCCAATTGATCATCCGAAGTGTGCACCATAAGAGGATCCACATGATCAATAAAATCATGCTCTATATATGCATCATGAGCATCCAAAACATGCTCTTCATGTGCATCCATCTGAGCATCTAAAGCTTGCCATATATGTGCATCATGGATGTCAAAAAACCTATGTGTAGGTAGACAAAATGAGACATGATGAGTCTCACACTGCACACAAGACTGATCTCCCACTGAGAGGAGAATGTCTCTCACATGAAGTACATGTACTGTATACATGTGCCCAATCCTAGCACCTTTGATAAGCATAAGCTGTCCCAACTGCAATTGAAAATGATGCTCACCAAGGAATGCATAACATCTGCTCTCCTATAACTGAAATCAAGCTCATAGGGAATGAAGGCACATAGCATACATGTCTGACTATAAATGATGCTCCACTAGGTAGCATAAGGCATACATCTCCTGCACCCTCAATGTCATATGTTGTACTATCAGGCATGTGCACACATCCACAATTCTCACCTGAGAATCACCAAAACCACTTGTGATGTGGAGTAATATGAAAATCGGCTAATGCATCAAGCAACCAAGCAATATCTGTGCTATGCAATGAACAAGAGAAATCCTGAGATGAACCATATGAGAAAGTGATATCACCATCACTAACATAATCAACTACCATAGACTCTCTTGAAACCACTACCTGACCTACATCATGTGCATATCTCTGACATCATTGTCGCATCCGCTTGAAGCAACATCATCGAATATGGCCCTCATGACCACAATGCCAACATCAAAGCCATCGATGTGATCTATGTCTCACATGAGTCAATGGACTTGCATACATATCATGTAGTTTATGCCATAATGCACTACTCGTCTTCTCATACATAATAGACTCATATATAGAATCCACAAGTTGTAATCGGATTGCCACATCTAATCTTTCCATCTTAGAAAGTCAGTGCCATCAAATCAAGAATCCACCATGCTAGCAATATAGCACGAGACTATAAATATAACAAGAGACTCTAAATATAACAAACTATAAATATAACAAACGACTAGAAACAATACTCTATCCTCAATAGGATCACACCTGCATATCCATATGCATGACTCACATCATAAATATCTCGATGGAGAAGAAACCATGTGAACCACATGTTACATAACCATGCATTTAGCACACACATAAAACCATGAGCATAAGCCTGCTTAAAAAGTCTCCAAACTAACCAAGTAAATCCTAGAAAAAATTTGATAGAGTATCCCTTGTATACTGAGCAATCAAACAAGATAACCAATAAAAAAACAACAATGAGTAACCTGTAACCACCTGCCACTGATCCAATCAAAGATAATGGCAAATACACATGCCAAAAAACTGATAGCAATACATGCCAATACAATGGTGATACACCTCCGACTCAAGAATGAATCTTACAAAATGGTCCAACCTGTCACAAATAACCTGTGACCAAGTCTAAATAAATGGAGATAAGTAATGATCCGAAGCTATCTCTTAAGCATAAAGGATCTACTAGACCATCTATCTAGCATAAAAATCGATAAAATTTTGGCAATGTCTCCTCTATAAAATGGACTCTAGAACCAAATAAACCATATGAGAATCATCACCCACATATGCCAAGAATCACATTAGAAAATAGATATTAAATCAATGACCATATGCTAAAATAATAGCCAATCAAGGTGACAAATGGACGTGCAACTGAGGCTCCAATCTAGATCATGTACCTGCATAAAAACAAGAATACAAGCACTAGCCAAGATCCAAAATCACCTCTCATAAAATGTGTGCAACCAACAAGTAAATATGTATCCATGTGGCATAAATGAGATAGAGACCACAATGCCACTATACATCCACTGACAATGCTATGATCAAACTCATGACGATATGAACCTCAAAAAAAGTATACTACAATGGCATCTCACATGCCAAACATGTGACAAGATCATGCTCTACTCTCATATGGAAGAGCTACAATAATGATCATACATGGATAATGCCTTCAAGCTCTAAATAAGAGCTCGCACACCAAAAAATCTCTCTCAAAAAAGTTCCAAAGCAAAATGAACCTCCAAAAGCAATTAGGGTTCTTATGGTGAAAATAAGTTGCTCTATGTTTTGTTGTCTCAGGGATGATATCCTCTGAATTTGAGCTTTTGGTCTTCAGCAAACTTCAAGAACTCTTTCTTGGCTTGATCGGAATAGGATGCTCGCCTTTCCTCACCCACACTCTTCTTGGTGGCTGAGACACCATTCTTCGTACTTTCTTTTGGCTTCAATCATAGGTAGTCTACTTCTTCTGCATTTTATCTGCCTCTTGTTGCTACATCCGGATGGCCTTTGGAAAAGAAGGGAGTTCCATCGTATCCTTGACTTCTTTGTTGAGATAATCATCCCTCTACATCACATAGTTTTGGACAAGAACAGCATAGTCATTTTCATGTGTGCTCCTGGAAGGACCAGGAGTTTGTGCCTCTCCTAGTTCCTTGAGTGCTCCATTGTCTAACTCAACTGTAATTCGACTCTGATTTACCCATAACTGAAGAAATCCACTTCTTAGGTTTAGGTTGACTACATGATCATAGATCCAATCTTGACCCAAGACAAGAGGCTCAGTGAGATCCTCATCTTGACACACTAGTACTTTAACTGTCAGTAAAACATCTTGAATGTAGAGGGGAAGTTCCACCTCGCCCATGCAAGGGGTCTCCACGCCTCCCAATCTTATGAGATATGCTTCTATAGGATTGACATTTAATTTCAACTTTTGACAATAAGAAAATTTAACAGCACTAGTGGAGGCACCTGAGTCAATCAAGGCCCTTACAGTCCTTGCACTCTTTCCTTGTCCTATTTCTAAAGTTACAAAAGGATGTCGGTCAATTATTCTATGAGAGCTAATACCTGAAACTTCACACATAGCCATAGGATACACTGGATCTGCATACGTGTCTGTCCTAGGTTGATCTCTACCCTGTCTTCTCAATTTCATTCTTTGGATGCATTCCAATGCTTCTGCTTGTGCCTCTTCTCGAATTCATTTTTCCTCTTCTTTACATTTCTTTGCAGTATTGAGTCGATTTAACATTTCCTCCGTAAGGGGTTCCTGATATAACTTGACTCTGCATCCGCTAATGTAACTAGGGAGAACATCACCTTCTAGAGTAGCTAATTGAACTGCTCCACTAGTTGAGATCCTATTAATGATCATAGGTCCATAGCCTCTCTTCTCTAATTTCCGTGCATGTTGCTTCAAGGTGTAGACTAGGACTAGGTCTCCTGCCTTCAAACCCTTATCTTTCACATGTGCATCAAAATATGCTTTTTGTCTTTTCTTAGCTACGTATATTCCTACTACAGCTCTTAGTCTTGTTTCTCCTAATCACTCAAGGTCAAAGATTCTAGAGGATAGCTCATGGCCTGTCCAATCATGCTCTTGTGCTACTTTCAATGTAGGTATCAAGAAGTCCAATGGTAGCACTACATTTTGACCAATCACCATCTGAAAGGGAGTGGCTTGGAGTACCGTTTTATAGGCAACTCTATATGCCCAAACAGCATGGTGTAGTTGTTTGTCCCAATCAGAGCGTTTATTATTCACTAATTTGGTGAGCACATTGCATAGAATCTTATTTGTGCTTTTGGCTTGCCCATTAGCTTGTGGGTGATAGGGGACATGCTTCTTGTGTATAACCAAGAATTCTTGGAGTAGATTTTCAATAACTTCATTCAAGAAGTGAGTCCCTCTATCACTTACTAGCTCTATAGGTAGCCCGTATCTAGTGAACACATTCTCAAATAAGAACTTAGCAGTCGTCTGAACATCATTCTTTGTCGTAGCTTTTACCTCTACCCACTTGGTTAGGTAATCAGTGGCCACAATAATATACTCTGCATGTGAACCCTTAGCTGGGGGATTAATAGGACCTACAAAGTCTATTCCCCACTTAGAGAATGCACGTCCACCCATCATAGGTTTCAATGGCATCTCATCCTTGCGTATAGGATACTGAGTTCTCTGACAGACATCACACCGCTTCGCATAGGTATGTGCATCCATGTGAAGGGTGGGCCACCACAATCCTGCAAACAAGATTGCTTTGATCACTCGATCTGGTCCAAAATGTCCTCCTGCCACACCTTGGTGAGCAGTTTCCAGGATCTTAATATATTCACTCTCATGGACACATAGTCTCAGATATCCGTCTTTCCCACGCTTATATAGATTATCACCAATGAGTGAGTAATTTAAAGCTTCTTGTTCTAAGCTTCTCCGCCTGGCCAGGGTCATATCTTGAGGGAATGTTTTTGTCCTCAAGAAGGCCACTAGTGGTTCACTCCAATCTGGCACTATGGACACTTGATAAAGAGTGGCATGCTCCACAGGTGGTTTAGTGCAACACATCGGGCATTCCTTGCACAATTTATGGACATCAGCTTCCATAGTCGGCCAATGCACTCCGAATCTCCTTAGTGTCTGTAGGGTTCGCTGCCTCGAGTAGTGTTGCTCTAATGCACCTACGTGTGCTAATTGCAACCATTTTGTGTACTCATCCTCTTCCACACAACAAGCTAGGATCCCTTGATTTGTATGCTTGTACATACTTCATGCCATGATCTGGTATTTTTGGGCTTTTACTATCTCCCTATCTTGAGTGTTTACTACTTGATGTTTAGGCCCGTATGTCAATAGTGGCACTAATGGCTTAGCCCACTGAGGCACCACTTCCAAATTAAATAAGTAAGCATCAGGAAGGTCATCTGATACTCCTTGTGGAGCCTCTCCTGATGTGAGCCTAGAGAGATGGTCTGCTCTCAAGTGAGTCTTGCCTTTCCTCACCACAACCTCAAAGTCATATTCCATTAACAAGAGGAACCATCTGACTAATCTGCCTGTATTGCATGGTTTATTTACCAAGTACAACAATGCTTGATGATCAGTAAAAAATTTAAACTTATTTGCAAGCAAATAGTGTCTAAACTTTTTAACTGCATATACCATGCCTAGTCCTTCTCATTCAGTGGTGGTATAGTTTTGTTCAGCTGCATTCAACTGTCTACTAGCATAGGCAATTGGGAGATCCATATTACCTTCACTAGTAGGTTGTGCGAGTACACATCCAATAGCATAATTGGATGCATCCACGTGAACATGAAATGGCTTATTCCAATTTGGTGTGGTCAAGATTGGTGCTGAACATAATCTCTGTTTAAGCTCATTGAAAGAGTTCTCACATTCATCAATCCACTCAAAATTGGTTAAAAGTCCATACAAAGGCTTTGCTATGATGGCATACATGTGTATAAACCGTCGGTAATAACCACAATGCCCCATGAAAGCTTGTACTTCCTTGACATTCTTTGGCCTAGGTAGCTCTGCAATAGCTCTAACTTTTTCCTCGTCCGTAGATATGCCATTCTTTGACACCATGTGTCCTAGAATCTTGCCTTGCCTGACCATGAAAACACACTTTTCTGGGTTCAGGCAGACTTGATATTCTCTACATTTGTCAAAGATTTGCTTGAGTTCAGGTATATGTGTCTGTCTAATGTTGGAATGAGCACAGAGGTCATCAACATAGACTTCCAAATTCTTCCTCAGGAATTCTTTAAATACATGACACATCAGTCTCTGAAATGTGGTTGGCGCATTGGTAAGCCCAAATGGCATTACTCTAAAGGTAAATATGCCCCACTCTGTGGCAAAAGCCGTCTTATGTTGATCTTCTCGAGCAATGGCTACCTGATTGTAACCAGAAAACCCATCAAGTAAACTGTATACTTCCTTGCTTGCTACTCTTTCTAAGAGGTGTTCCGTGATAGGAAGCAGATAATTGTCTCGAATAGTGGCGGCATTAACCTTCTTCAAGTTAATGCACACATGTAGCTTTCCATTCTTCTTGGGTACCACTACAATGGGGGATACCCACTCAGTGTGCTCAATTTCATAGATGAATCCAGCTTCGACCAAGCAATCTATCTCTTCTTTGATCTTAGCAGCATAATTATCATTATATGTGTATGGATTTTGCTTAGAGGGTTTGGCATTTGAGGTCATGGGGATAGTGTGTGAGCATATGTCAGGGTCCACACAATTTTGTTGGTGTAAATTACAAGCCTACACATTTGGCTCAAAGGATGCATTGAAGTCCATACACACATGAAGAAGCATAGGAACATATGCTAGTGGTTAATTACCACTTTACCTCATTGTAAAAGTCAATTTGACTTGGAATCTCTTGTAATCACCTACCAAAAGGATTCGTGGAAAAATTAGTTTTTTGATTGAAAGAATATCTCCAAGCATTTAGGAGCTTGATCATAGGGAGCCAAAAGTTTGAATTTGAATTCAAATTTTTAGTCATCTCTTATAAAAATGGATATGAAAAGTCGCGGGCAAGAGAGAGCACTCCCGAGCATAGCATTACTGATTCTTGAGTGTGTGTGTGTGAGGTCTACACTCTAGCCCAAACCTCTCTACACCATTTGGAAATGATATTCATTCCAATGGAGTTGTATACAAATGTTCATTAATACATACATTCACATTGTCCATCTCTGAATTCTCTGTTAGTCTACTCGAAAGTCTATCAACTTGTCAAGGGCATATCTCAGTCAAAACTTCACCAAATTCAGTGATTCAAAGCTTGTTGGATTTACTTGACGTAATCTACATGCTGTCAAATTTTGAAGACATTCTATTCAGCTATGTTGGAGAAATCTGTGTCGAGGTGATCTCTGGTCATTTTCTGCTACAGTCCTAAAAAGGCGGGGGTATAGCTTAACTTGCTAAATTGATTTCTCTTAGAATAGTTTATCATTTTACATCATTCCACTTGGAATAGGTAGCTTACTAAGTTAATTAAATACCCCTAAAAGGAAGTTTTCCAATTCCTACTGTGCTGGTCATACTGAGCAAAATACTCAGTAGGTGTCAAGACAAAAATAGAAGGTTTTCTTGAGTTTGTGACTTTCAATGTTAACTGTTTTGATTCAATCATTGCACACATCAATTCCAAAGGAGATAGGACATTTTATGGTGTCATTGGAAAGCTAAGGAGGTCTAGTTATCAACTCTCAATCAAAAGAGGGCTGGTACAAAGCAAGTTTAGCAGCACCTACTCAGTCTCTTGGAGCATCCATCCATCTATCCCAACAGTGGTATTAGAGCAAACTAAGGTAAAATGGGAGATGGTTTTCCTTCATTTATTGACAAATTGGACAGGAACAACTATCAAGCATGGTCTCTAAGGATGAAGACCTACCTACAAGGAAGGAGTCTCTATGGATACATATCAGGAGATGAGGAATTTCCCTCATTCAAAACAAGAGGATTACCAACCAAGGAAGAACATGAAAGGCTCAACACATGGTGTGCTAAGGATGCATTGGCAAGGCCTTATTTACTCAACTCTATATCTGATTTTCTTTTGCCACATATTAGAAATTGTAAGACATCCCAAGAGACTTGGGAAACCTTGTCATCATATTTTTCCTTCAACACAAGGGCTAGGAAAAATCAGTTGTGGATTGAATTCACAACATTAAGGAAGCAACCTAAGCAAGCTGTTTCAGAATTTGTGACCAAGATTAAAGATGTAGGAGATCAATTAGCAAGCATAGGAGAAGAGATTGAAGAAGAACAGATTGTAAGGCAAGTGATCAATGGGATCAAGGCTGATGACAAATGGGAAAGCTTCACCACAGCTATGGATCTTTACATGGACATGCACACTCCAGATCTTACAACTCTCATGGGACAATTATTTACTCATGAAGCAAAGCTCAACAAAAATGGAGACACATCCAAAGGTAATAACTCTTCTGCCCTATACACTGATAAGAAGTCCAAAGATAAAGGCAAAAGCAAGAAGGTGGAAGATGAAGGCTCTACTTCTCAAGCCAACTATGCAGGGAGAGGTAGATCTTCAAGAGGAAGGGGCAGAGGAGGTAAGTCAGCTAGGGGGAGATCTTATAACTCCTCACCATGCAACATTTGTGGTCTATCAAATCATACTACAAATGAGTTTTTCAGGAATTACAAGAATCAGAGAGGAAGAGGATATCAAAGAGGTGGCTACTCACGGTCAAGAGGTAGATTCAACCATCACCGAGGCTACAACAATAACTACAACAACTACAACAATAATTACAATGGCAACTACCAAGGAGGATTCAAATCTAGGAAGGATTACAACAACTACACAGAGGAGCAGGATGACTCTCTTCTAATCATGAACATGACTTCAAAATCAGGTACAAATGATGACCACATATTCTACATTGACTCAGGATGTTCAAATCATGTGGCTGGCAATGTAGTGTTACTCTCTGATCTTGAGGAACCAAAAGGTAAGCATCAAGTTCAAACAGGTGATGACACAAAGCATTTTGTAGTTAAAGTTGGAAATGTTAAGACTTGTGATGGAAATCAGAATTTGTTGAGCAAGGTACTCTATGTACCAACCATTACCAAAAATTTGATGAGTGTTGGTCAAATTGTGGAGAAAGGTTTGCAGGTCAGATTCAATCAATATGGAGCATATGTGGAAGATCCAAGACATGGGTTCAAGAGGATTGCTAAAGGAGAAAAATTAGGTAGACTTTTCACTTTTGATTTGGAAGATACAAAGATTATTGCACTATACAGTTATAAAGATCAAACACTTTCAGAGCTTGAGATTTGGCACAAAAGGTTAGGGCACATAGGAGAAAGAACCTTGAAACAAATGTGCAGGGACCAATGTGTGCTTGGGATACCTAATGTATCCAAGCAACATATGATTTATAAGTGTGGAGCTTGTCAATTTGGGAAGTCTCATAGGTTACCCTTCTCCAAGAAAGGATATATGCATGAAGACTACCTAGAGCTTGTCCACACAGATGTATGGGGACCAAGCAAAGACCCCTCAATCTCAGGTTCAAGGTACCATGTATCTTTCATTGATGATTATAGCAGATGGACTGTATTATACTTTATGAAGCACAAGGATGAGGTATTTAATTGCTTTAAAAAATATCTTGCATTAGTTGAAAACCAGACATGAAGAAATTTGAAGAGGCTAAGGTCAGATGGAGGAGGTGAGTACTTCTCTAATGAATTTGAAGAATTCTTGCAGGACAAAGGCATCAAAAGAGAGATAACCACAAGGTATTCTCCTGAACAGAATGGGGTAGCTGAGAGAAGAAATAGGTTAATTGTTGAGACAGCTAGATCTATGCTTAATGAGAAAAATTTACCTAACTATCTATGGGCAGAGAGTGTTTCTACTACCACTTACCTAATAAACAGGTTACCATCTAAGTCTCTTGATGGCATGACACCCTATGAAGCATGGCATGGTAAGAGAACCTCACTTGATAATTGCAAAATATATGGATGTGTAGCATATGTACACATTCCTTCTCAGATAAGAGGTAAGCTAGACCCAAAGGCTAAAAAATGCATCTTTATTGGGTATGATTTAAATAAAAAAGGTTACAAGTTTTATAATCCCATCAATAAGGGATTCATGGTAAGCAGAGATGTTGTCTTTGATGAAAATGACTCTTGGTATGAGAATGAATGCAGGAAGGTAAAATTACCCTATGATTTGGAAGAGGAATTTCCAAGTCTTACAAAGGAGGAACCTACTCAAAATGAAGCCTCAAGTTCAGATGATGAAGATACTATCAATCTTGAAGAATTCAAAGCATGGAAGTCCAAAGGCGAAATGAAGATGAAGAAACTTGAAGACATACCTGAATCTTGAACTCAACCATTTAGAAGATCACAAAGAGAAAGCAAGAAACCTATCAGATATGGGTATGATACATCTCTTGTTACTAAACATTCTGTTTATCTTGCCAAAGATTTGTCAAATAAAGAACCAGGATCATATGAAGAAGAAGTTACCAAATCAGAATGGAAAGAAGCTATGGATGAGGAGATTGAAGCACTCAAAGAAAGTGATACATGGGAGTTAGTACCTAAGAAGGACTCAATGAAGGTAATAGGATCCAGATGGATCTATAAGCTTAAAAGAAATTATGATGGCACAATTAATAGGTACAAGGCCAGATTGGTAGCCAAGGGTTTTGCACAAACCCAAGGCATTGACTATGAGGAGACATTCTCACCTGTGGCCAAGATGCCAATAATCTGAGTGTTGGTAAGTGTGGCTGCATCAAAAAATTGGAATATGTACCAATTGGATGTCAAGAATGCTTTCTTGAATGGATGGATTTCAGAGGAGGTATATATGTCACAACCTCCTGGCTATGAAGACCCTAAGAAGGTAACATATGTTTGCAAATTGAAAAAGGCTTTATATGGATTGAAGCAGGCACCTAGGGCATGGAATTACAGGTTAACTACATACCTCCAAGTCCAAGGATTTATCATGAGCAAGGCAGATACTTCGCTGTTAATCAAGAGAAGTAATTCAAAGGTAATATACCTTTGTGTTTATGTTGATGACATCATCATTACAGGTAATGATGTCAATGGGATCAGATATATCGAAAGTCAAATGATAACGGAGTTCAAGATCAATGATCTTGGTCTATTGAAGTATTTTTTGGGACTTGAATTGGTCTACACTAATTCAGGGATATATATTACTCAGAAAAAGTATATACAGGACATGTTGAAGAAGTTTCACTTGCAGGATGCCAAAGTAGCAAGCACTCCAATGGAGGTAAACCTAAAACTAAGTGCCCATGAAGGTGATGAAGTCAATGACATTACAGGTTATCAAAGTATGGTGGGTAGTTTGAACTATGCTACCTTAACAAGGATAGATATTGCATATGGAGTTAGTGTGCTAGGTCAATTTATGCACAAGCCAAGGATACCTCACTTAGAGGCTGCCAAGAGAATCATGAAGTATCTCAAGGGTACACAAAACCATGGTTTGTATTTCCCTTACACTTCAAATATTGATATTAAAATTTATTCAGATGCAGATTGGGCAGGATGCAAGGATGATAGGAGGAGCACTTCTGGATATATTTCTTTTGCAGGTGACAAACCAATTTCATGGTCTTCAAAGAAGCAACCCACTGTTGCTTTGTCTTCCACAGAGGTAGAGTATAGAGGACTAGCTAATGCCACACAAGAAGAAATTTGGATTAAGCTTTTGTATACAGAATTGGGATTATATACTAGGTCACCAATTATCTTTGGAGATAATACAAGTTCTCTTTACCTTGCAGCTAATCCTATTTATCATGCTAGGACCAAACACATAGAGGTCCATTACCATTATGTGAGAGAGAAATTGATAAGCAAGGACATTCAACTAACCTATGTATCAACCAACATGCAATGTGCAGATTTGTTGACTAAAGCTTTGGATGGAACCAAACTTTGCAGGTTCAAATCCATGATTGGATTGCAGGATATATTTGAAGATTGAAGATAAAGACTTAAGCCAAAATGTTTGGCTTGAGGGGGAGCTGTTGGTGTAAATTACAAGCCTACACATTGGGCTCAAAGGATGCATTGAAGTCCATACACACATGAAGAAGCATAGGAACATATGCTAGTGGTTAATTACCACTTTACCTCATTGTAAAAGTCAATTTGACTTGCAATCTCTTGTAATCACCTACCAAAAGGATTCGTGGAAAAATTAGTTGTTTGATTGAAAGAATATCTCCAAGCATTTAGGAGCTTGATCATAGGGAGCCAAAAGTTTGAATTTGAATTCAAATTTTTAGTCATCTCTTATAAAAATGGATATGAAAAGTCGCGGGCAAGAGAGAGCACTCCCAAGCATAGCATTATTGATTCTTGAGTGTGTGTGAGGTCTACACTCTCCATCTCTGAATTCTCTGTTAGTCTACTCAAAAGTCTGTCAACTTGTCAAGGGCATATCGTAGTCAAATCTTCACCAAATTCAGTGATTCAAAACTTGTTGGATTCAGCGTGACGTAATCTACATGCTATAAAATTTTGAAGACATTCTATTCAGCCATGTTGGAGAAATCTGTGTCGAGGTGATCTCTGGTCATTTTCTGCTATAGTCCTAAAAAGTCGGGGGTATAGCTTAACTTGCTAAATTGATTTCTCTTAGCATAGTTTATCATTTTACATCATTCCACTTGGAATAGGTTGCTTACTAAGCTACTTAAATACCCCTAAAAGGAAGTTTTCCAATTCCTACTGTGCTGGTCATACTGAGCAAAATACTCAGCAAGTGTCAAGACAAAAATAGAAGGTTTTCTTGAGTTTGTGACTTCCAATGTTATCTGTTTTGATTCAATCATTGCACACATCATTTCCAAAGGAGATAGGACATTTTATGGTGTCATTGGAAAGCTAAGGAGGTCTAGTTATCAACTCTGAAGCAAAAGAGGCCTGGTACAAAGCAGGTTTAGCAGTACCTACTCCGTCTCTTGGAGCATCCATCCATCTATCCCAACATTTTCAAGTCCTTGTAACTCCAAGTGAATACATCTCGGTATTCTCTTAGCAAGGCAATTAACTCTTGCTCTTCTTCTTCCGTCAAGTCATGTCCTATGTAAGTGCATCTCTCTTCTCCTTCTTCTATGGCTATCACTATTTTTTTGGTGGTTTCTTTGTTATCATATGCCTCTCCTGATTGTGCCTCACGTTTGGGCATTCTCATCATGACTCTCCTATCATCTATTTCATACCTCTTAAAGGTTTCAGGGACCTCAAACAAAGATTCTTCTTCCTCTGGTGTGACTTCTTTCTTCTTCCTCTTCTTGCCTTCACTCTTGGCGGCCACTTGTGTGGTTAACCTTACGCCATTTGTGAGTTCTCCATGTCTTTGAGGGTAAGCTTCCACTTCATAGAAGTATTCTCCATCTGATGCAAAAGGTGGGTCCATAATGATTTACTCTAGATTGGAGTCACTTGCATCCTCAAATGCATCAGGGCTAGGTTTGCATTCTTCTAACACCGAATCTCCCATGATTGGCTCTATTGAGAAGACTGAAATGTCATAGCCATTCTCATCACAGTGGGGTGTCCATTGTTCCTCATTGATGGCTACCTCCATTGTTGCTAAAATTTCTGCCCAGTCGTGAGGCTCAAATTCTTCATCAGGAAATACTACAGGTGCATAGGTTGGGTCTTGAATTGATCTATGGGTTTCCTTCGCACCTATCTCTTTGGCTTTTTCTCTCTTCTCTTCTTCTACTGCTACATTGCACATCCATAAGTGGATGTCTTCATGCATCCATGAGGATCCTGATCCTATGGAGGCACAGACTCCGTGTCATCCTTGGCTCTATGGATGGGATTCCATTGGATAGGCGGTACGTCTCTATGAGAGTAATCCTTGAGATTGACTTTGGTTGTAACACCTAGGTGTTGCAAATACAAAGAGTTTGTTCCCCAATCCTGTACCACTTGCAACTGTCACATAAATGATCTTCCCAAAATCATCTCATAGGCATGGTTCTTGCTAAAGTCACAGATAGCAAAATGTGTGCTCAAACTCTACACCACATGTAGTGAGAGTTATTTCTTCTAGCAGGCCTAAGGGTCTTTCTATGTGACCATTAGCCATCTGCAATTTCATTCTCGTTGACCTAAGTGCTGGCTTGCCCCAACGCTTCCATAGGGAAGTGCTAGCAATTGCAACTCCTGCGCCTGAATCCAGAATTGCCTTGGTTGTGTACCCCTGGTGGGTAATGGGAAGATAGGTGTTTCCTTCTTCTCCTTCACTCATGTCTCCTATCTTGTCCAAGGGTATTTCTGGCACTATGCTGTGAGATCCTACCTAGGAACGTGGTTTCGCTATCTCTGGTACCTGTTTGGCTACATGTTTCCACAATTCTGGCCTCACCTTGTGTAACTCTTCTAAAGTGAGATTGCACTGCACTTTAGTATTCTTTACTACCTCCGTATTCCTAGGTAAGACTAAGTCTTCGTTTCGTACCATGACTGTGGGTGTTCTCATACAAGTAGACTTAGCTTCCCATGGGCCTGTGAAGTGGGGTAATTCATGTAAAGAGTTAGACTCAAAGTCTAATCTTTCCTGAGATTGGGTGCTCTCCTGCTCTCCATAAATGGAGGGAATATCTTGTGGGAATTGATCATGCGCGTCATCCACAAGTTCAATGGGAGGAGGGACTTCACTTTCTTTAGCCCATTTCTCTTCTTCAATCTCTCGTAGGAATTCGGGTGAGTACTGACTCATAGAAGAAGATGTGTCTAGCTCTGTGGATTTGGGCACATAAGCTTCCTGAGCGGGAAGGCTTAGCCTTTCACTTGGCTTGTCCTTATTTTGAGAGGCGGGTTCCTTTTTTGATTGTGCAATTAGTCTCTCCAATCTTTCTTGTAGTCCATCAAAGTGCAACTGTGTCTTAGCTGAACTAGAGAAGTTAAAGAGGCGACTGGCTTCAAACATGGTTTGAGCCAATTCCACCATCTTAGCACAAATTTTGGTTCATTCAAGCTCTAGTTCCGCTCTAGGATAACACTTTTGATGATCAGTTACATTTGGCCCTTCTTGGATTCTGGCCTGATATGCCTTAAGCATCATATTTAGGTCCTCGGAAGTGGGATCTGCTAATATTGATCCTACTCTAGGAGGTGGTGGGGTCGCATGAGGCGGGTTGGAAGGTGGTGGATCGGATAGAGATGGGAATGGTGGTGGTGGGGTAGTGTGAGAGGGAGGTTGAGATGTAAGTTCAATTGTCTTGGCTCTCGTTTCTCTTAGGATTTCCTCGAGCTCACTCATCTTCTTTTCCCATTGTCTTTTCATTCTCTCGCGGCTATCTTTCCAGGCTCTCGTCCGTTTCTTGGTTATGCTCTCAGATTCACTAGCTTCAGAACTCTTTTCATGGCCTACGCTTTGGTTTTGTTGTGCAACTTGAGCTCTAGTGACCACTTGCACTGGTGCAATGGAAGTCACACTCCCTGTGGAGTCTACAACTAACCCAATAACGTTAATAGGAGTAATTTTTGGCATATTATTGGGGTTCTTTGGGCAATCTCGTAAGAGATGCTCCTTCCCACAATCTTGGCAAAAGCCTTGGATCGTCACTGACTGGGGTTGTGTAGGTGCAGGCATGGGGCAATCACGAATGAGATGATCTCCTTGACATCTAAAGCACGGTCCTCTAGGGAATGGGGGTCTTACTTGCCTAGGTTGAGGTCTAGAGTTGGGGTTTGCGTACATGACGTTTGCATAATCTGGCTCCCAACTAGGTGCACTCGGTTCTTCAGAGTTATATGATTCATTATGCTCAGGTGACTGCATGTAGTAAGCCTGTGGACTATCTATGTGAGTAGAATCAAAACTATGGTCACTCAAGTCACTTTCTGAAAGCAATGGAGTGACTAGGACTATGGCTCTATTTAGATTTTCTTCTGCAACAGCGTACTTTATTGGAATCACATTGGTTGGAGTAGGAGGTTGCTGGGCTAGTACTAGTTGGGGTCTTTGCTGGGCCTGATATTGTGGTTGGTAGGTTTGTTGAGGCCTCGCATACTATTGTGGTGGGTACTGATTATGGTATCTTCCCTATTGTGGATAGGGCTGAAGGTAGGTTTTCCTAACGGCTTGTTTGTTGTATGGGCAATCTTGTGCGGTGTGATTAGTGTATCTCCATTCTATGGTGCAGTACTGGCTACTGGGATTCACTCGGGGTTGAGCCATAATGGGACATATGTTCGCCATATGGTCACCTCCACAAGTATAGCACCACTTAACTGGCGCAAATCTTGGGATTTTTTTGCTAGAGACACCTAGTTTTTGAGCTACTTTCTCTGCGAGTTCCTTAATAGATGTGGATTGTGAGGAAGAGAGGCTAGTAGAACTATCTGAATCCTTGTGGATTTTGGAAAGTTCTAATTCCTCCCCTAGGTTATCCTCAATGTTGATGCACATGCGTACACACTCTTCTATGGTCCTAGGGTCTTTCAAGTACACATATGATCTCAACTTTATACTTAGTAATCCATCCAAAAATAAAGCCACTTCTTTGGCTAGAGTGGGTAGCTCAGGAATCGGACACCTCTCTAGATATTTCCTAAACCTAGTCTAACCGTCTCTTGAGGGGTTTGCTTGAAGTTGTGAATCAGTGAGGAAGTGTTATGCCTTATGCCACTCTTAGAGAATTCAATAACGAAAGCCTCTAGGAGTTGGTCTATGTTCCTGAAGTGTCTCTCATTTAGTGGTTGAAACCACGTAAGAGCGGTGTTCCTAAGGGTTAGACCAAAGGCATTAATCTGCGTGAAGAGGTCCTCAACTTGTTCAGCTCTCAAGACTTGCCTAAACTCGGCCACATGATCGTAGGGGTCTCCAGTGCCATCGAAGTAATTCTTCATGGACTTAACTAGCTGTGCAGGTCTCAAAGTCCTGGTGTGTTCCCTAGGCCTTGGTAAAGGAAAATTATCAGCCTTTCTTAGGTTCCTCTGGACTCTAGGTCTCTCGGTTTCTTCTCTATCCGTCCCTGTTCTCATGTCTCTTTCCATTGGGTTGGCGAAGCTTACCTCAAGTCTATCTCTATTTCTGTCTCTTTGAGCTCCATGAGCTTGGGACGTTCCAGCTCCTGGGTGGCCGTAAGAGACATTTGATCTTGGTTGGGGAAAAATAAATTCACCCTTCCAAGTGTAGGCATACCTACCATGTTCTGTGACCACAAAGATCCTCTCTGAAGTATTATCTAGGTAGTTCACTTTGCCTGGGCTATCAGGATCTTTGAACTCATAGATTGTTATCATTCCTACCTTATCCGGTTGATTAGGCTTATACCTCCAGAAGACTTCATCAGTTTCTCGATTTAGAAGCAAATCTATGCTCTTATTGTCCTGGGGAATCCACTCTGGCGTGATAATTCTAGTAAGCACTGATTTGCCTCGGGGGGTTTTAGATTCTTCACCCATGTTCCCTTGCTCTAGGTCACCTATATCCATTTCTGGGATCACATTACCAAATTCATATGTCCTATCTGGGTGGCTGGTGACTACGTATATGGTTCCTTCTTTGTCTAGGTATGCTCCATTTTTTAACTTGACATATGGATGTTCGATTCCAATGGGTTGGTCAGGGTTCTTAATCTGGACCACAGATCTTCCTAGGCTGTCCTCATAGATGCTAGCACTTAATCGCTTGATCCTAAGGTATTCGAGCTGTGTCTTGTAGGGGCCTTCTACCCTATGTAAATATGGCACTCCTAAACTTCCTGTAGGTCTCTCCATACCTTGAGACATCTCGGACTCACTGGTTTTTAGAGCTAGGGTAGTGCGAATAATGGCTCAACTACTGGGCCCAAGACCTAGCAGTATGATTGACACTAGCCTCTGAAGACCTAAGACTCTGCCTATCTCTCCCTAGGTGTCATCCTGATCTAAGGTTCATATGCCTAACTGGGCAATCCCAATTTTTACCCAAAATACAACCTCGCTGCTGCTCAATTTGTATCAATTATTTGGTTCCTTTTTAGTTGATTATCGTGTTTATGATCTTTTCTGATATCACATCGTCAGGAATACTTGAGTTAGTTTCCACACTTTAAGTTGATTGTTCCCCGTTAGGTTCTTTTCCTTTAAAGTTATCGGTCACACACAGGTTATCTCTTGACTTGAACTTGATTTCTTAGATATTCTTTGACTTGTCTTATGCCTATCGTTGTCGTGACTTACTTCTAGCACTATTCACGTGTAGCCTAAGGTAGGAATTGACAAAGGGAGTTGAGATTATTCCAACCTCACTTGTAGATCCCTTGCTCTTTGGTGCTCAAGAACCCCGTTCTCAAGCTTGCGGAATGCCCTTGCTTTGGATGCCTTCTAGTGCTCTCAGTAGACCTGTAAAAGTCCCAAAGTTAGCTCAAGACTTAGATTCAAATGACTTAACAAATCACTTCCATTCATGCAATTTAGATATCAATCTGCCCTATGTCTTTATGGCAAACAATTCTAGGGATCCCTTGGTTTTGCTCCCCTTGGATATGGTCAACTTCAAATTACTATATCTAATAATCTTGATATTAATTTTATCGTAACCAGTGGAAGTTTTGGTTGTACTCCCCACGAGCTTTCCATGAGACCCAAATGTTTGCGTAGAAGCACTCAGCAGACGTAATGGCACTTCGTCAAAGCACGATTAACAACGTAATTAACAAGAAGATACGACATAAGCATCATTAATGATGCACATAATCGCAATCACAAGCATAATCATGACGTAATCGCACATCAACATGTCACAAGCGTTAGACAAGAAGAGAACAAGAACACATGCACATCATGATGACAAGAGAGCAAGAGTCTAACTACAAACTAGCATTATCTCATTACTTCTAGAAAAGCTCTCCCAAAAGAAGAGGTGGAGACCTCTTTATGTACAAAATGGCAAAAAAGCATGCTATGTGGGATTTCTAAACTGAAAGGAGAATGAATCCCACTTATTCTCTAGTGTGGCACTCACACACACCTATACAAGAGTGCTTTATTAACTGAATGAAAGGTAGAAAAAGGTACAAATGATGATGAAAATAGAGTGGATCCAAGAAATATATGTTGTATCTTCAACACTCCCCCCCTCCTTGACTTTGTTGTCCTCGACAAAGCTTTTGCAAGTATGGAGCTTTTGTGGAAGAGTGTGTAGGAGTTCCTTTTGATTTGCGTGATCCTTGCACCATTGGAGTGCTTTGCTTTGTTGCTTTTCTTCTTCTTGCTTTTTGTTTGGAGTCGAGTGCTTTAACTTGGTTCTTTTGCCTCATATAGATGGGAATGAATATGCTAGAATGCTTTATGTTTTTTTTGGTAATGGATGGATGATGTATGAGAATGATATGACAAAATGTAGATGATAGATATAAATAAATGAAATTAATTCATCTCTTCTTAGTCCATATGCATGAGTGGGGACTAAGGGTGCATGGGCGGAAAACAAAAAAGTGTCTATGCATGGTCTTGTAATGTGACCCTATCTTATGCATACTCTAAAAAATGCATTAAAAAAACAATGGTGCAAAAATGGATGGATCTTGAGCAAAGTGCTCAAGGGTGAGGTGATGATGAGGCTTTCTCCAAATGTCCAACTCCAAGAGCCGCTTCTTTTCCATCAACCATTTGAAATGGATGATACCTTTGTCCACCATCCTGAAAAAAGCAAAATAAAAAGCAAATTTTTGAAATCTATGTACATGTGCCCTCTTTGTGTGTGGGTTAAACTAAGTGTGCCTAATGCTTGGCCTTTGGATGAGGCCCTATTTTTGTGCATACTTGGTGTGCATCTTAAACATATGTTGTGCATTGGGCAAGGTTGGGTCTGACACCCATGGATGCTGCACGAAGAGGTTTTAGGCTGCCAATATGTCTTCGCTTTGTTGGTCTTAGCCTTGAGGTTTCTCCTTGGATCTTTTCTAAGTGTTGGCTTTATTGCTTTGGATCCCTTGGTCAAAAGTGGTCACTCTTGGTGATAAGGCATGGTGAATCTAAACCGTAGGTTATGAAGTCTAGTCTGAGAGGGTTGAGTTTGTATAAGAGCTTTCTTTGGTACCCATATCATAGTGCGATTTGGTTGGGCTCTAAGTAATTTCTTGGCCACCCAAATTTGCTTGACATTACAAGGGAAATATGACTTCTTCTTGATGTATGGGTCTTTTGGGCCTTCTATGTGAGTCTTTATAAAAAAACTCATCTTTACATGCGGAGTTCAACAAAGGTTGAGTTTCTTTACATATATCATGCTCATGCAATGGATCATAAGGTTGTGTGGTTTGAGATCAATCTAGAGATTCAGCGATGCATTTATCTTTATTACACATAGAATCTCTAGATGTACAAATGGCTGATGGATTGTCATGATTGACCATAGATTCGACATCCTCTTCCATACTGCTGATACAAGGTATTTGCTTATTCTCTTCTTGATGATCCAAGTGTAGCACATCCTTGCTCATGGATTCCTGAGGGGAATCCAAGTTTAGAGGAAGAGAGGGCCCTTCCATATCCCCCAAGCACTTGGAGTCCTCCACTTCACTCATCAAGGTTTCTTGTGACTTACTCAAAGAAAGGTTAGATGGAAAAGCATGAGTGGAAAGACTATTTTGTGGATTAAAAGTACAATCTTTGAATAGATGATTATGTCCACAATCCATACAATGAGGATAATCATCAGGATTTCCAAAAGACTCAATAGTAGGGATGGACATAATAGATGGACAAGATGCTTCAAACCCTTGATGTTCAAAAAACCTTTGAGTGCCTATGACCAAGTCTTCATCTATTCCTTCCATAACAAAAAATGTTTCCAAAAATTCCATAGCATTCACCACAATAGGAAACATAACTTGCCCCATGCAATCATAAGTTTCACCATTCATGAGGACAGAGGAATGAGTGGTTAGTTGAATCTTATCCAAAATAATTGTCACTAAAATAATTGTCACTAAATCAATATGAATTAAATTCCACTCACAATGAGGGTTAATATAATCACTCATATTTCTACATTCATGAACAATGAATACATTTACGAAAGTGTTGCTATATTCCCTAGTCGCAAGTATGGAACCCACCCCTTTAGAAATTCCACCAATTTCCTCTACCCCTTGTGAATTTTCTCTATTTGTTTCACCTTGATCATGTGTGATTAATGCATGCATTTCATCTTTTTCTTCCTTCTTTGTGCAACCTTTTCCCCCTTCCTTCTTTCTTTTGCCTTTTTCTTTCCCATGTTTTGTTGAAACAATTTTTTGGTTTTTTAGTGTTTTTAATATTTGTTTGGTATCTTAGGAGTTTTTAGAATTTGGTTGAGGTTTTGTGTATGTTGTTTGAATGTTTTCTAAGATGTGTAAATAAGTTCTAATGGGGTTCTTCTAGCAAGAATCAAAGAATATGGTATGTTCAAGCTGGGGGAAGGCATGTGATGCACCTCTAAAATAAAGTACTTTGTAGCACATTTTCTGTCATAATTTACCTTAAAGCATGAACCATAAAAATAAGGACATTTCATAAGTAGTTTGGAACATTCAACCATCTCATGAACTCATGATCTCATTACTTCCTATCATTACCCATCATACCAAACAAGGTGGAAGATAGAAATAACATGTGAATTATTGCTTCATGTCTTCGTTAATCCATTGGAGCAATTACTTGAAATACCCTTAGCAACCATTGAAAACACATTGACCAATCTCATTAAAGAAACAAAAGGACAACATAAGTCATCTTTTATGTTTCTCCGAAAGACAGGTGTTCAATCAAATGTAATGTATAATGAGAATTGAGATGGCCTCCCTTTCCACTATCCTCTCATCCTAAGTGCAAAAAATACTAAGGTCTCTTATGCATTCAAACTTTGGTTATGCAAGGCAATAAAAGAATGTAAGGCAATAAAATCCTTGTGGCACACCTTTTCCATATCACCTAAAAAAACATCCCAAAGTAATCCATGGGTGTGAACGCATGCAACCTTATTCACTTTTGTTTATTTTAAGGTTTGTATATATTTTTTAGTGTGTGCTCACCAAAAAACATATGAAATAAACGTGTGAAATGGGCACATTATCTTGTGTTTATTTTTAAAGTTATCGAGTTGAGGAGATGCGTCCAATAGTGATTCAATAAGGGTGGAGGTGCCCATTCTCTCTCTCTCTCTCTCTCTCTCTCTCTCTCTCTCTCTCTCTCTCTCTCTCTCTCTCTCTCTCTCTCTCTCTCTCTCTCTTTGTGACGCCCGAGCACGGAACATTTCACCCCACTTTCATGCATCTATATCGGATCAGAAGAGAATTGATGTTGGTGCCAGAATAGAATGCACAACCTGCAAGATGTCAGAAATTCTAGACGGTCGTGGATAGGGACCTATGGCACCATGAGGGCATATTGCTTTCTCTCCCGAAATCATCGCTTACTCAACAACCTATAAGGATCACTTAGGATGCGCTGAGCTTGATTCTTTTCCCCTTCCTAAGTATGCAATGACATGCCAGGTGCAGAGAATTCATGAATCTCGCCTAATGAAATACATTCTAACCTGCTACGACAATCCCCACCATCTTATGCATAACTCATGGAGCACTAGATGCTAATTGCTACCCCTTCGCAGTAGGAAGATACAAGTGATAAAAAAAAAACAATTGGAGTGCCCCAGCCAACCTTTGTTTCCCTGATGGAGCCTACATGTTTATTTCATTGTCGAGATCTTTGCAGACCCATGTGAGAGTAAGCCTGCTCGTTGACAGACTTTTCCTTCTATAGGTGCCACCATGCCATGTGAGAGTATGCTCACTCGTTTGCAGGCTGACATGTATATCTGAAATCTTTGCAGAGCTTGCCTATAATTGGTTATGCATCAGGTCTATGTGCCACAGACATCTATAAGCTCAAAAAGCATCATATCTTCGGCCAATCGTGATTAAGAAGTTAGAACAGCAATCGCACACACTCTTTGCTGCAATGAAATGCATCGCATGTTCCTGCACTGCATGTCTTAAAAGCTCAAAATTTGTATGGCAGAAAATGTTGCACATGATATGCTTATGGCCTTAGTGGTGAGCTCACGTGATATGCTTATGACTTAAATCTGCCCAGCTCACAATACCATGTGAAGCACATTTATCCTTGGGTTTATATGCCTAGAATTTTTCAAAAGACCGAATCTTGAAGGTGCTCCTGCTAATAGTATAATTTGTAGTATTTTGCCATCAGCTTTGTTATGCCATGGCCCTTGAACACAGTAGTTTGAATATCCGTCAGCCAAGCACATAGCTTAGCTTGTGCATCCCTTACCGACGTCAAATGGAGGACCATTCATGATGAGAAAATTGCTGCATTGGGATCAAACGTTGCAGTGTCTTGCATCCAGCCCATCTTTCCAAGTACCTTTTATCTGTCCAAAGCTCAAGTAAAGCATCATCATTCCTATGGGAAGCATGCCTCGTGCAGCAGGGAACATGAAACCAAAAACAGCAAATAAAATCGTGACTATTGTCCTTCTAGTGCTCTGAATGCCATTCCCCACCATACTGCACAATAGCTTTGCATGGGATGGAGCTCTGAAATCCTCACCAACCACCAGCTTCCACTTAGAGAGTTCTTTTTTCATTTGAGCATGTGTCTCTTTAGCTAGATCCTCATACTTTGTCAAATCATGACGCATAGTCCTAAGGAATACCATAGCATCGCATAGCAGTAGTTGGGTTGTCCATGCCAGACTAATCCTGAAACCCCATTAGGAGTCCATGCACAACTCCATGCACCTTTTGATCTATTTCTCTTGATCCTCCCAGAAGGGAAACTGCCCTCTTCAAAGGTGCCCGGCAACTTCCTCCATGCAAAATAGCTGAGAAGGTCACAACCTTCAGCTTTACTCCAGGCCCCCCTCCTCAAACACTTTTACAGCTACAAGAACATCCTTTACATGCACACCTCTCAGTTTGGCACTAATGGAAGATAATTCCCCCCTTGAGTGCACATCTGAACTCAAGCCAGACATCATAGGGCTTGTCTTACGATTGATGATCTGCATTGCTGAACTCAATAGTTTCCTCCATGTAGCACCTTTTGAGAGATGTATGTTTGCTTTTGTGCAAGGCATCACTTAATAAGCTGAAAGCACAACATCCTGCTCATGGCCAGCTTATTTGAGTTCTTCAAAAAGTTTTCAAGGCTTCCTCAGCATCCTTAAACTTTTGGAAGTGATATTATGCTGCATTTTTTCAATATGATTCTCTAGAACAGTAGTATAACCATGCCTTGAGTTGTCACTCCCGCAAGCTCTCATCCTCATTAATGAGCTTTCGTCTGATCCCACTTGATACTCTGCTTGCTACCAATACAGTATTCTTTTGCCCTTGCCGCCTCAGCCATACTTTGTATAGACTCAGGTGTCATTTTTCCTTCAAAATGCCTTAGCCAAAAATCACCAGCACCAATTCGACCTGGTACCACTTCAACAGCTGAGACCACCTCTTCTTGTATGTCAAAGTAATCAAATCCTTTTCGTCATCAAGGAGAACAGGCTCTAGATATATGACTTTGATCATCTCGAATCCGTTTGAGCTTCTGCTTTTTACCAATTATTGTAAAGGCCCTCGAAAAAGGAAGTCTTGGACCTTATTTTCTTTGCATAGACCATCCATTTCACCCTTCAGCCTGTTTGCCACTGCTCAAGCTTGTAGCAGTTGCTCATTCGTCCCACTACAGTAACTAGAAAATGACACAAAGCTATTCCCATAGATTCACACTGCATCCACATACAAGCTCACCTATGTCCCCTGTTTGGAACCACCCAGCAACTGTCACTTCACGGATTAGATCTTCTTGTTTGTAGTAGTTAGAAAACGTGATCTTGCGGTGCAAAACTTATCTGATTTCAGCAACTTCTCAGGCTTCCGATGTATCTGAAGAAGGTTGGAAATTCCGATTGCCTCTAGCCTCTCTCAGAGCATGGCTTCCACCTCCTTGTCACCAGAATATTCATCCGCATCATAAATGGCCTGCATAGACTTGGCATCATGGTCACGCAATTGAAGGTCCTTTTGGAAGCGCTCTGGTTCAAGTATTGTATGACGTAATTCAGGAGCCTGCTGCTGAGACTTGGAAGCTCAAGAGTCTGAAAAGAATATGCCAACGATCTATCTTCAGGTGAGGGAATATTGTATACAACTTCGCTTGGACCTTGATGACCGCCCTTGGATGCCTGTAGAGCTTCCTCCTATTGTGGCATGCAAGAAAACTCGAAGTCAATCTGTGCCAACCCAGCCCCGTTCAACTCGCTCGCCTGCCAACCCCACTTTCGTGATCATCATCAGTGTGGGCATATAGAACGTTAACCCTTCCATCCCCCATGTTTAGCCAAAGCGCCAAAGGATCTTCTCGTAAATCGCGTGGGAAGATAGCAAAGATAACACATCCTTCCAGTACCGGTAGTTTTTCTACGAATAGCCTTCACACTCCAATTATAGTGACGAATGCGCTGCATAAGATAAGCACACGCTGTGCGTCGACTCTTCTGAATGTGAAAACTTGTGTGCCCGCATGTTCTACAGAAAGTGTGCGACTTATTCTTGCACTCTCCCCGAACCCTTGCGCATGTCGGTTGACGATCTTAGCTAAAATGCTCGATAAAGATTATGACTAGAACTAAACCAAAATAATTATGAACAGGCATAGTGTATGGGTCGAGTGCATAACAGGTGCACTGCCTCGCCCCCCAATTAAGAGTGCAAGGAGATGAAGCTGTCAAATCGAGAAGACATAGTTTTCTAGCTAACCATCAGTCTGCAGTTCAATGAAGAATTGAAGATGGCGATGGTAGAGAGGTTCTAAAATCTAAGCTTCTGGAAGTGATGCAAGCAATCATAGACGATGTCTGATGTAGAAGTGATGATGATGATGAGCCAAGCTCCATTGAAACTTGTAGAAGAACCCCAAAAAGAAACTTATTCACACATGGTTAGAGAAAAATCAACAAAGTTATTAGAAAAAATCAACATAATAACTAAAAGATTTCTAAAAACTACTCCTATTCTACTCGTAATCTTGAAGAATCACCACACATGGTAGATTAATCACCCAAAAAGGGATTTTAATCACACCAAAAATGGCTCATCTCAACAAGTTATTGTGAATCTTGCAAGCTGCAAATGCTCACAAGTAATATGTCTAGTCACCCCACTATCAAAGTACCAAACATCTGAGTCTACTGCAGACATGCATTGCTCATGAGAAGATGGGTCAAAACAGCAAATAGTAGTAAACGCCCATTCTTCATCCTGCACAACATTAGCAGACTCTGTTTTCCATGTAGAGGCCTCTACAATAACCATTCTGACCTCTTTCTTCTTTGCCTCTTTAGCAGCCAGTTTTGGATAACTCTTAATGACATGATCATTTGCTTTATAGTATTTGCAAAACAATTTTAGTTTTTTTAATTTCTTCTCATCTTTGTCCTCCTTCTTCGAATGTGCAGAATTAGCAAATTTTTGCTTACTAGTAGAAGAGCTCCATTTTCCTTTGCCCTTCTAACTAGCCAGGAAATCTTAATCTACAACATGCATAATAGACCTGTTCTGCCTGGACTGATCTTCCCACAATAGAATAGAAACTAACTCTTCAAATGTTAAGGCATTTGGATTGCCTTTCATCATCAAACGAAGAGTAGAAGCAAAACTCTGATATGAGTCGGCAAGATCATTCAGAACAGTCTGCGCAAGTGAACTTTTAAGAAGGACTTCATCAGGAGAAATCAATTGTTCCTTCAAATCCTTGATCTTTGTCAGAAAAATGTCCATAGAATCACCTTCATTCATGTGCTCACTCTCCAACTGTTTTCGGAGGTAAGAAACATGAGCCTCATTCTAGCATGCTACAATGTGGTAAGTGTATCCCAAGCATCCTTAGCTATTCTGCAAGAGTGAATGTGAGGGATAATGGCACATTTGACAAACAAGGATATTAATGCATGTGCTTGAGCATATCTGTCATCCCAATGAATTTGCTCTGCAATTGATGCGATAGAAACCGTAGCACAAACAAGAATTTGCAGAATATCACCATCTTTGATGCCATCTGCATCAACTTCAGTACTTGTATTTGTGTTACCTGTATTCGCAAGTGTAATAGGACATCTTTCAACACCCTACACAATATTACATAGTCCTTTTGCAACCAATACATGATGCATCATATAAGCCCACAATGGGTAATTCGTACCATCCAACTTATCCTCAATGGCCAACATACGAAATACATCACTGCTTTCGACCATGGCCACTAACTAAAATACCCTGATGCAAAAAAATGACTATCTAAAAAAGTTGAACAAAGTACCTAAATGAGTTTTGTTAGAACTGTAGCAGACTTGGAGATGCTTACTGGTGAACCGAAACCTGTATATATATTTGGCACAAAAAAGGCAAAATAGCCTGCACAAGCACTACGATAGTGTGTTCGGAGTATGCTCACCAAAATTTGTGCGATTCTAAGACTACGACCGAAGAGGTGTAGACGACGCCCTAGATGAAGCGCGGCAACCTGCTCTGATACCAATTGTTGGGGTTAGATGTCTGCAAAAGCACATGAACAGTACAAGGAAGAAGAAGAAGCTTGGAGCACAACATGCAATACTGAATGGATTACCACTAGAATGTACAAAGATAAGTAACTCCTTAGGGCTTTAGGTGTATATACAAGTCACAGGAAAAAACCTCCTAAAGAGGGAAAAAGTGCCCCAGTGGTCATAGTGTGTTGACACACATCACTACCTAAATATATCAACAAATACCACTAGAATGTACAAAGATAAGTAACCCATTAGGGCTTTAGGCATATATACAAGCCAGGGGAAAAAAACATCCTAAAGAGGGAAAAAAGTATCCTGGCAATCTTAGTGTGTTCACACACATCACTAGCTAAATATATGAGGATGCTTATGGATTTTTTCATACCATGCACATGGAGCTCGCTTGAGACCATACAAGGCTTTATGCAAGCAATGAACCATACCATGGAGAATCTAGGAAGCAACACATAAGTCTCTTCTTGTAAATCACCATTCAAGAAACCTTTTTTTATGTCCAACTAATATACTTTCCAACCTCATTCAACAATCAATGAAACCATGGTACTAATGGTAGTCATGCATGAAGTAGGGGCAAACATTTCTTCATAGTCAATGCCACATTGTTGTGCATATCCTTTGGCAACCAAAGTAGCAATCAATGCTACCATAATACTTTCTCTTTATCTTGTAAACCCACTTTGTACCAATGGAATTTTTTCATTTTGGAAATTCACATAACTCTCAAGTACCATTCATATGTATGGAATTCATTCTTGATTGCATAGCACTCATCTAATGTGGATCATCAGATGCATCTTAAAAAATAAGTGGCTCTTCATTAGATGCCATTGCAATAAGAGAATAATCCATAAAATTAGTTGATGCATGGTGAGAGCTTGATCTTGTTATACCAAGTAAAGGTGCACCCAATTTGTTGTCCTGCAAAAATTGTTTCAACCACTTTGGCGTAGTTTGTGCACTCTTGATAGACATGCATTCATTATGTAATACATCATCAACATGTATAACATGCATGGGTTGAATTTCATGCTTATTTTCAACCATATGTGGCTAGAAATTTCCAGCAATTCCAACAACATGTTTTCTTGTAGAATTTTAGTCATGTTTGGTTGCAAATTCTCTACATTTTCAGCTCTATTTTTATAGATTTTTTCAGCCCTTTGAACCTCACTTGACTGGTCTACATGCTTATAGTCAAGCATACCACTTCAGAACACAGACGGGAGTGTATCAAACACATTTTGTGACCTAATTGTTGGCTATTTTTTGCATTCAAGTAGAGCGAAAACTAAATTTTCAACAAATATCACGACTCATAGTAATTGTGTCCATCAATAAATGATACAAATGATATCCCTTAGTTTCAACACATTAATAACAAATATAAATTTCTTTGCCTTTTCATCAAGTTTGTGATGTTGTTGTGATGGCACAAGAGCATGTGCCAAACAACTGAACACACACATATGATAAACCATAGGTTTATGTCCACTTGAAGCCTCATAAGTAGTGATGACTTTCAATGCTTTTTTAAGGTAGCGATTCAACACATAGTTTGCACACATGATTGCTTCCATCCAAAACTTGTGAGGAAGGTGATCTCCTTTAGACAATACATCATGCCATTTCAAGGAGTTCTCCTATGATAAACCATAGGTTTATGTCCACTCGGAGCCTCATAAGTAGGGATGAATTTCAATGCTTTTGTAGGGTAATAATTCAAAACATAGTTTTGAAGTACACGTGATTGCTTCCATCTGAAACTTGTCAAGAAAGTGCTTTCCTTTAGACCATACATCATGCCATTTCAAAGGGTTTTCTATTTTTATGCTCTACAACACCATTTTGCTGAGGTGTATGTGGTACCATACATTGGTGTGAAATTCCTCTTTCATGAAGAAAAACAATTAACTCATATGACATGTATTCACTACCATGGTCTGTGTGTAGAATCAAAAGCTTGTTGCCAAAAACATTTTCATCCATAGCTAAAAATGCTTCAACACTAGTTCTTTACTTGGACACTTTAGTGTCCTGAAGAAGAGACAGAATTTGATGAATTGTTTAGATTACTAGAACGAACCATTTATAAATGTAACTATGGAACATGTTAGCATAAGGGTTGAATATTTCTAAAAAGATATAGTTTTCATTAAAGGATATAAACAATAAGATTTATTCACTAATTTTATGATGTTGATTTCAGTATTGATGCAAAAATTATAGTTATGTCAGTTACTGTTGATTTTTTATTAAAATATGATCTCGCAATTTTCATTGTTGTAAATGCCATAAAATCTCTTATTGTATACATGTAAACACTTTCCATCCATAATTTGATATTTGTAATGATTTTAAATAGGTTCATGGCATAAAATTTGTCACATATGTGTCATGAGAGTGTTACCATCTATGAGTTATTTTGCAAAGTGATGGTATGAATATGAACCATATTTTATTATCAAAATACTATTTGATAATCCTAAAGCTAGAAATATTTTTTTGACAACCTTAGGATTCAAATTTCATGTTCTTTCTTCAAGTTAAAGAATACCACTATTTTTCTATGCTAAGAGAAGGTCATTTGATGAGCAAATATTTCATATGCTACATGATTAAAGTAAATATGCTAGTTGTTTCTATATAAACTAGTTTATGATGTTTATAGAATTATTTTTATTGACATTATATTCCTTATAACATTGAGTAAATCTATTTTTTTAGGATGAAATTTTGTTCTTGATAGAGTGGAATATGGCTATTGAATGAAACCTTGAGATTGTTAGTGGTATTGTTTAGTGCTTTTATGTATCAATATCATATAAAAGTCTCCTACAATGTATAACTATACAATGAGCACCCTATGTTGTAGTAAATTTCTTATTATAAAAATGATTTCTCTAATTCTCAAGACTTGTCTTAGATGATTATATGACTTTAGATTAACATCAAAAAAATTATCCCAAGACCATAATTTTTTTTCTATAGAGATAATTTCTCTAATTCTCAAGACTTGTCTTAGATGATTATATGACTTTAGATTAACATCAAAAAAATTATTCCAAGACCATAATTTTTTTTCTATAGAGATAATTTGTTCTTCTCATATGTAATTCTATAACAAAGCAATTTTTTCAAACCATATTCAATCATTTCTATATTTTGAGTTATCAAAAAGGGTTCTTTTCAAAAAATATATTTCTTATGGAACATCCAAGTATAAATCTTTATGGGGCTTCAAGGGTTTTCTAAATTTTATTTGATTATTATGTGTGATTTTTTTTGGTACAATACTAGTGTTAAAGCAAGAAAATATGGCATTCTTTGTTTTCATAGGATACACCGATGTATGGCATGTAGTATACTCAATGAAGGTAACAAAATATACATGTTTCCCAAAAGATGGAGTCTAGATAGGACCATATACACAAGCTGCAAGTTTCTTGTCATGTGCGTTTGACTATCTTTTTGAAAAGAACATGATGCATTTTTTTCTAGAGTGAAGCCTTCACATGCACGCTTTTCAATGGACTCAGGTGTTGGCAGACCAATAACCATGTCATTCTTTTGCAAGTAAAACAAACTATTAAAGTTCAAGTGACCAAAATGAGCATGTCAAAGCTCCATTGCAGCCATAGAGAAAGTATGAACAACCAAGGCATTTGAGGAATCACTTTTGTATGTATCCAAGTGATACAAACCATCTCATAATGTCCAAAACACCAGGATAATATCACCATTGTTGAAATGTTGAGCCATAAATTTATCATCAATAAAGTGTACATGAAGTCTAATTTTGGCAATCAAAGGAGTAAAATTAAGTTCTCCTTGATACCAGGTACATACAATGCATTCTTCAATAGAATCACACCTCTATTTGCAGTTGTAAGTTGAATTTCTCCTACTCCAATGATAGGATAAGAAGCATTTTTTGCACACACCATATGTCCTCCTTTGGGTGCATCTTTGAAAGACTCAAAAAACATTTTGCATGAAGTTATGTGCTTTGAAGCACCACTATTAAAGAACCAATCTGAATCAGCCTCACTCACAACCATACATTTAGAATGCAATGATGGATAATAATGACATGTAACAACACATGTGAAAAAATATTGAGATGGCTTCATCATTCTTTGGATTTGAAGAATTCTAAACAACAGACATGCAAGATTCCTTATTTTTTTCATTACACTTAGCAAGCTTTCTACACTCATCTTTAGTATGACTAGCCTGCATGTCACATACACATCCACAGAATCATTTCCAGTCATACATACATCCTCAAGTTGCTTCCTCAAGTATGCAACATTTCCTTCATTAAACATAGCATACAAAGATGCAAGAGTTTTCCATGCATGTCTTGATGGAGAACGTGATTGAAGTGCCGAACTATATGATCCTTCAAAAAAAGCACAATCAATGCATGAGCCTGAGCATCTTTGCCATCTCATTTAATTTGCTCCTATGTAGTTTGAGAAGGAGTAATCGTTGTACTTCAAGAAGAAGGTCCATTTGTGAATAGACTATGAAGTAGAAGAACTATGGGGTCTTCGATCTACATCTCCCACTATGTTCCATAGTTATTTTAAAACAAGAACATGTTTCATCATGTAAGACCACATTGGATAGTTCGTCCCATCAAGATTATCTTTGGCTTGAAGCATGATAAAAAAGTCATTATTGCTTGCCATTTCACTAAAGAACAAGAATGTGACAAGATCTTTACTTCAATGAAAGTTGAAATGTGCTGAAATTTTGGCTCATAATCAATCACTCTGATGGAAAACGTGACTGCACAAATGGCTTCAAAATGGGGGTAAAACCTGGTTCCATCGCTAGAAATGCTTTCAGGCTACTGAAAAGCAATGTTCCATGCTCCCAAGTTCACTTGCAATCTTAAAAGTGCATGTGCACGATGATGCCAAAAATGCAAACTTGAGAAGGAGTTTAACATCTGCTGATACCACTATTCGATGTGTTTAGAAGTGCCAGAGGCACACAAGAAGCACACACAAGGAGCAAAAATGCAACAAGATACATGAAGAAGATGGATTGATATAATAGCTCTCTCTATTGATGATTAAATGAGCTTAAGTCTGAATAATATCCCTAAGTAGAATGTACCACCATATATGAGTGTCTCATGTATGTGGTAACATGGGGAAAAAACCTTTAGCTAGCACTAGAGTAAAAAGTGCACATGTACATGAAAAAGGTTCACATCAAAGCTACTAGAGGAACACATAGGTGTAACAATGGAAAATTAAGTTTGAGTAGAATGTGTTGGTACAAGTGGGTACAAGCCTACATACTTGGACAACTAGCATTTATTTCTTTTAGTCACATATGAATATTCCCTTGTAAAATTCATTTACTTTTATCCTTGTAAAAGTGCATATGTTAATTGCACTAATCCCATGTGGATTTAGGAGGAATAAAATCTCAAATTCTTGGTAGTTGATTGATGAGAAACTAAGTCCTAAATTTTACGACTCACTTTTTGGTGAGAGCTTGAATTTGAATTCAAAAGTTGGCTCCAACTCAAGCTATAAAAATGGATCAAATTCTTGCATGGATTGAGCCTGATTTGGAGATCAATTGAGAGGGGTTTTTTGTGATTAGAGAGCTCATTCCATAGCTCCATCGCTACCCTCACGTTATGAAATTATACATTGCCAATGTCAGTGTATTTCCATGTGATTTAATACATATACATTGATCACATGTCTACTTCCCTTCTCTGCTATGATTATCTCATAACACTAAACTTCTCAGAGCTTGTTCTCAGTGCATAGTTGATCATTTGATGTGATTTAAAATGCTATAGATTTAGCATATTATCTATTTCATAGCTACAATGTTTCATCTTCATTATGTTTTCCAGTCTCGAGATATCTTCTCATCTTTGCTCACTAGTCTGTATAATGTAGTAGCCCAAAAATATTGGGATAGTCTTCCAAATTGCTAAGCATCATTTTTAGTGTACACTTGATTATTTTTCTTTAAATAACTCATGATTGGTATCTATCTAAGTTAATTAGATACTCCCAAAAGGAATTCAGTCAATTGCTAGCACGTTGAGAGCACTGTCATTTTACTGAACATGTGTAGAGACCAAAATAGCAAGAGTAGCTCATAGTTGAACTTTCTACTCATATGTTTTGATCCATTGATTAGAGGATCATGCTCCAAAGCAGATAGGTGATTATTTGTGATTTTTGGGAAGCTCAAGGGGTCTAACATACTCTCCACAACTTGTTCTTGATTGGTGTGAAGCAGGATTTTGCAACACCACTTCATCGCTGGAATCTATCCACCATCTCCTCCAACAATGGTATCAGAGCAACAACAAGCAAAATGGAAGATGGATTTCCATCATTCATTGACAAATTGGATAGGAGCAACTATTGAGCATGGTCCTAAGGATGCAAACGTATCTCGAAGGAAGAAGCTTATATGGATACATATCTCAACATGAGGAAATGCCAATATTTAGAAGCAAACATCAACCTACAAGAGAAGAGCAAGAAAGAATAACTATATGGTGTGCAAAGGATGCTCTAGCCAGGTCTTATATACTTAACTCAATATTTGACTTCTTATTACCTCACATTAGGAGTTGCAAGAACTCCCAAGAGACTTGAGAAGTACTTTCTTCATACTTCTCATCAAATACAAGAGCTAGGAAGAACCAACTTTGGATGGAGTTTACAACCTTCAAGAAGCAACCAAAGCAAAGTGTATCGACTATGTAACCAAGATGAAGGATGTAGCTGACCAACTTGGGAGCATTGGAGAAGAGATAGAAGAGGAGCAGATAGTAAGGTAGATCATAAATGCCATCAAAGCTGATGATAAGTGGGACTTCTTCACCACAGCAATGGACCTATATATGGATATGCAAATACCTGACTTCAACACATTGATGGGTGTTGGGTTGTACGGTATGCACACATCCTCGATTGTGCATGGGAGACCTCCCTAGACCATGAGAATAAACCTCTTTCTATATATTTGAGTGTCACATGTGAACACTCTCCTAAAAGCAATTTTTAATATTTCCTTATACCATAGTGAACGAAACTCTTGAAGACCTCACCTTTTTGGCTCTTTTAGGACAATCCCACGTAAAAATCCCACGCATGCATATTCTTGGGATTTGGTGGTTACAAGAATTGATTTTGGAATATGCTAGAAGATATGTTAGTTAGAGAGAGATTCACTTCTTGAATTTTCAAAAGAGCACATGGGGAATAGAGCTTAGCCTATATATAGAAGCTCATTTTTGTAAAGAGGGGGGCTTTTGGTCGACGTGCTCTCATGTAATATCTCTTATGAATGGAAGAAGGCTCTCTTTTACTCCAAGACTATTTACATTTATGTATTGTGTCTTTGTGAGTGTGTGAGAATGGTGTGTGTGTGCCTATGCATGTCTCTCCTTTGTGTGAGTAGAGTAGTTGCATTGCTTGTATTTTCCTCATGGACAAGGATCCTTGACTCTCTATTCTCGTTGTTTTCAAGCATGTGGCATAGCATGGGGCTGATGCCAATGGCTTGAACATGTTGGAGGTAGAGATGGATGAGAGGAGAGTCACTCTTGAGCTTTCATTCTTGCTTCCATGCAAGGTGGTGAGGGTTTTGGTCTTCTCTTGCTACAACCTCAACACTTTTTGGTGCCCTTTCCCCGGATGGTCGTCCTTTCATCACTTGGAGAGCTCAATAACATGTGGTAAAGTATTGTGTTGCAATTTTTTTGCTCTATTGCGTAGGATTTGAGTTTTTGCATGGCACTTTCACCCTTCCTTTGGACCATTTTCTCCCCATTTTCTTGTTTTTGTAGTGTAGTTTCAGTTCAATTTTGTTTGAGGCACAAAAACACCCCTTAACCCCCTTCTCTCTCTCACTTCTACACATATACACACTCCCACACACTCATAATGGCATCACTATGCATCTCTGTCATTTCTTGCTTTGAGTGTCTATCTTGAAAAGGGGGATGGGTAGTCCTTTATTGTCCCTCCCTCTCTTCGATCACAAGAAAGATAAAAAGATTTATTTTCTCTTTTTTTTCTATCATCACCTGGAATCCTGTTCATGTATGCACTACAAACCTCCTTGGGGCTATAAGGTGGCATGGTGAAATTCTTCAGATGCCCACAAATTGGTGAAGGGAGTTGGAAGTGCACAGTACCATCTTGTATTGGCCCACTAAAATGATGGGTATGTGCATCTCTTTACATCAAAAGAGTATGGTTTGTTGGGGGGAGTCGTTCTGCTCCTCTCTGTTCCTTTAAATTCTCATGGGTAGGTGGAGATGTCGAGGACTGTTCCCTGTCTTCTTCAATGCCGCCTTCTTCAATGCGGCCTGAGACACATTCAGATGCTTGAATGCATAGGGGGAAGGATTTTCCTCTCCCCTTCTTTTTTTTTCTGTCATATCTCGGGGTTTAGCTCCCTTTGTGAGCTCCCTGCACATGTGGCATCATCGGCCTTTTGATTGTTGCTCAAGGCTTCCATGCCTTCGGTGAGCTTTCTGTTCCATTCTCCTTGGCACTTCTCAACCTGTGCAGCACTTCTCAAAGGCACTCTCTCCTCTATGCTTGGTGGCATCACACCTGCCATACAACTTGGGCTTGAGTTCTCCGTGAGCACCCCTCTACACATATTGCTTGCTATTGTCAGTACCAAAGCCGACACTGCTTCTCATTAGGGTTAAGCTTGGCCTTGTCTTACCATCTCCTCTTTCTGACACGATGGAGTTTGTGTTCGAACTGACTGGTTAATCTACTTTCGTCATGACCAGGTGGCTATGGCCCGTTGAGCCTCTCCCTCCCGATTCCCCAAGAACTCTTGTCCACTTCATCCGGGTATTGTATTTGCCTTTTCCCCCTTGGTTTTCCCCAGTTCTAGGTCATGCGCCACCTTCCCACAGCTCTTCTATTGTGGCTATGGTGAAGTTGAGCTTTCGGGCACTCATCTGATGTTGCGGGTGGAGCAACTTCAACGCCCTCTCTAGTTTGCGCTTGTGGGAGCTCAGGTGGTGCTTCTTGTTGAGGACTTCTACCTATTACAATTGTTCTAAGTCATTTTCAGTCGGGGTAAGACTCATACAGGTTGACCGATGGCTTGATCCTTACCATTACAACTCACTTCTCTAGGGTATTCTGAGTGCCTACCATGTGTAGCATCGGCAATTCTATGGCAGGTGATCTAGTGAGCTTCTCTACATCTAAATTTGCGACTCTCCTCTTTGAACCTACTGATGGTCCTGTGGTAGCTTTCAAGCACAAATAACTCTACGATTCTTGATTAAATTTATGGGCATTCTAAATCTAGTTTTAATACTCATTTGTATATGGTTTGCATCTACTCCAGCTGTGTCTTTCCCACCTTGGCATGGACAACCTCATCTGGAGTCCAGTTTGACAGTGCAAATTTGGCTTCTATCTAATGCGGCTGAAGGGAACATTTGCCCACTCTTCGCCTTCAAGGCTACTTAACCTTCATATCAGCTCAGATATATGAGGCTTGCAGAACACGAATAACGTCTGATATGCCACTATGGAAGCAACAAATTATCTAAAGGTGTGGGTAGTAGTCAAACTCCATGTTGATGAAAAAGAATCTTCCAACGAGAATGTTAGAAAACATCATTGTTGTATCACAAGCTGGTCACGTATCATCACATGTGCATCCATAGAAAATTACATTCTGAAAACTTGGATGTCTCATAGCTACACTCAGAGTCACGTCCTTTTGTGTTTCCATGTCCCTTGTCTCTTAGGTCCATACACCTCTTGCACCATACAGTTGTGTGCTCCCTTTTCATGTCCGAGCAATTGGGAATTCCCTGGTACCTACGTCAGTAAAATCTGCTTAGGTTCCCGTTATGGACTTCTTGTGGCAAAACAGTGTTCTCCATAGATTCCTTGAGTTTGTTTATGCAGGTGCTCTGACCATTTGGGAAAGTTGTCTGCTATCCTCTCCTGGAGGTAAAGGGCCATCGAATGCTACTTGGAAGATTTGTAAGTGTCTGCATGCGATGCGCTTGATTATCAAGCTTGGAAAGAGGTAGATGGGACAAGCTGATGTCAAACCTCTGAATATCTAGAAGACCATACCCGTTGTGTTCTGTTGTCCAAGATAGCCTGGTTGGTCAGACATTTAGGAAGAAAAACTAAAGCTTAAGTATTCAGGTTGAGGTTTCAAAGGCTGATATTCCTTATGTCATCACTGAATATGCATTGTGCCCTCATGTTTCTATGAATCCTTGTTTCCTCCTTACTTGTGTGTAAGATGCTAACAGTGTATTTTGATGCTTGGACGTAGGTAGAAGTTTTTCAGGTTTGATGAGCCGCTCATTGGTTGTAATAATGTCCTTGTATGGTGGATGTGTCCGATAAAAATTTTTTTATTGATTTGTCTTTATGAGAGTGGTATCCACCTACCCATCACAACAAAGAGGATTCTATGGAATAGGTTAGTCATTTGCTATAACCCCTGTGTATGGTTGAGTTTCATATGTTTTGTGTTGTCCACTTCACTTCCAAAAGATGGTGTCACTCCATGTTCACATATCACATTAAACTGGAATAGCTAATCATGCTCTCAAAAAGAAATTTTCACATGTAGATCTCCGGTGTCAAGTATCCTCTTGTCTATCATCTTTTTATGAAAGAAAAAAAAAAGGAGAGAACTATTTGTCAATGCTTTCTCATGTTCATATTAGGTCTTAGATGTAAGCCTCGTGACTGTCCATTGAAATCAAATCATGAACAACTCCATAAAATTCTCTTATTTTGGCCATCGCCTACTTGGATTCTTGGTGCTTGATGCCAATCCCTTCTATAGTCACATCTCAAGAGTATAATACAGTTGATGGGCATATTTGTGAGGTGCTGCTTGTGGTGTATGGTTTCTTTGAAGGACTCCTCCCCCTGACATCAGGAGTTGGTGGCTCAGAAAGCCCATCCATCAGGAGTGCCTATCTGGATTGCACACATCATTTATTAATTCCTAATGAACTTCAAAATTGCAATTATTTAAAGATGATCTAATTGCTCCATTGTTTGGTGTTCCCATAGTTCACACAGGTGTTCTCTCTGAGGATGCACCTGAAGCATCCTTGCACTTTTGGTGCAACTTCTAACAGGTTGTCAATCAGGAAATAGGATACGCCTGAGAAGGAGAGTACTAATTCTAATTATCAAAACAACTAAAGGAGTCAGATGTGCCTCTTAGTGTGAATTGGTTCCTCGGATTTTTTGCAACCTCTAAGGGAACTAAGTTTTGAGTATCTGTGTTTTCTAAATAAATGCAAGTGCTCTCACTTTGGTGCTTCTTTGACTTTTTAAGAAGATTAGCCATGCTTGAAAGTTTTGGAGTAGTAATTGATCTCCTTAGGGATGGTTCGGAACTTCCAATAGAAAAAAGACGTTGCACTAAGCTATTTTTTAGGCTTGATTTTTTGGAACACTGTATGATAGAGTGCACATGATGATTTGTTGCCATACAGCAATACCACAGTCGCAGGCATGCTTTACTTTTGTGATACACTTCACCTGTTTATGTCCACACAATATGAACCAGATGACTCTTGCTTACGGAATCATATCTATAATTCTATTTCTCACTCCATGTGTGTATTCATGTCAGGTACTAAGAAAGAAAGATGTTATGCTTGAAATTGTTGTTACGGATGCTTTTTTATGAGTTCAACTTTGGTAACTTCACAATCTCAGAGCTTGAAGCAGAATTTGATGGTGGCGTGAGGTTGTAAGGATTTTTCGATTGAACTTTTTGAAGAAGGCTACTACCATTGAAAGTTCACAACTTGCTCCATGTTGGATTTTATTGATCTCCAAAGTACAGCTAGAAGTAGGTGAAACCCAACAGGACCTAGTTGACTTTTTCACAAACTTGTATGCATAGACCAATTTTCTTGCAGAGCAAATTGCTCTTTACTCACTTAGAATTTTCCAAAACTGTTTCACACACATAAACTAGACTCTAAGAGCTTTTCCAACAAGATATAGAACACCTCAAATGGATAAATACACAATGAGCTATGACCTCTGCAATATGCAGCTTTAATGGAGACCTTGAAACAGAGATGAACTTGAGGACACACATCACTTGCAGAGACTACTGCTCTTAACTCACACCTCCAATGACTTTGAAACTTTTTATAATACAAGTAGACTTAAAGAGCTTTCTAACAAGCCAAAGAACACATGATTTGGATACATACACAAGGAGATATGACCTCTGCAAGTTTGAGGTTTAATGGAGACCTTCAGCAGGGATAAAAAACAGAGAACACACACTACTTGCAGAGAGTATTGCTCTCAGCTCACAAATCCAATGATTATGACAATTTACAGGAAGAAAGTAGACAGTAAGATCTTTCCAATGAGCTATCAAACATGTAATTTGGATATATAATGAGGGAGATACAAGCTCTGCAATCTCTGCATACAAAACTACAATAGTGTAGAGATACACATATGACTCTATTGGACATCCCACAAGATCACGAATTTTCTCCTCTTTTTATAGCATGGGAAACTAATCTAAAACCTTCCTAATACATCTAAATTCGTGGTAGACACTTGGATGGAGGTATTACATGACTCAAGTGCTCAAATAAGCAAAGTATTGATGGACTTTGAGAACTAGCCACATCGACCTTCCACTAGGACACCACTGAAGCTCCTTTGTGACTCACTAATTTGACTCACCATGTTCTAGAACTCACGTGGTATTTTTGCTACATTTTATGAATAATATGAGCCTTCTTGAAGTATTTGAAGACTTCCCAAAGGTATTTACATATTTGAAACTTGTACCCTACATAAAACAAATGTTCGCAACACTCCATATATTCTTTTGTGGTTGTAGGTATTCACTTGTGTTTGAAATAAAAGGAAATAGCAGCATCATGTGGTTAAAGAGTGATTGCTCTAGTTAAGGGTCCCACCTACCTATAAACATATGTATTGGTTTTGGTTGTGTTTGCATGGATGGGGAGTCCAAAACTCCACACTTGGTTCCTTAAGGAATAATTGTGTGATTCTATGATGCATAACTCTGATTGATTATTCTCTACACACTTTTGTTGAAAGAAACACATAACACACATACAATAAAAGATTGTTGAAAACACGCTGATATTTGTTTCGAGTTCTTGAGAGGTCCACGTAGGGAATCATGTCCACTAACCATCTTGTGGAAATCTTTTGGAATGTTTTAAGATCAAAGTGTGGACCCACACTTAAGCAGGAATGCACTAATAGATTTTGTTCTTTCCTTTTTTTGAAAATTTGCTAGTGCCTGTAAGAACCATCTATGTTGTAGGTCTGCATTTCATATTGTACACCAAACAAAGTAGATATATGTGTGGACACCAACCAATATATCCACATACAAATATTAACATCCAATTGGAATAATGCAAAATTACAAACATTTAGCTTGATATCCAATGAAATAAACTAGTTCCTACCAAGAAGCAAGAGTCATGTACATATAGAATCAAAAGAAACATATTTAGTGAAAATGCTTTTTTGATAGTTGTTATATGCATAAACATACAATCCCTTGCACACATCAACACATACTAAAAATAATACTCAAAAGTCTTTGATATAATCTTTGATATCATAAAATGATAAGGATCATTTGCAAAAGTTTCATTATTTCCATCATGGATGCCATCTTCTTTTTGTCAAATGCAATATGTATGCCAATTTTTTTCATTCTTATCACAATCACCATTGCCGATCACATATTATTTGATGAGATTAAGAATGAAACATGGCATGAAAGCATATTTTGGAAGGTTTAATACTTAGAATAGCATTTAAATAATTATTATTTTTCATCATAATTTTTTTTCCATCTTTGGAGCTATGTTCTTTTCATGAACATAGAAATATATGCTTTGCCAATTCAGCATGAAAGTTAGCACCAAATGCAATGGCTACTAGTTCAAAGCGGAGGCCTTCTAACTTTGAATAAAAATATGCATTCAATTAGTATCAAGGTTATCCATTGATAACCTACCAATTCTCTGCAATCTCACTTACATACAAATTCTAGTGAGCCATTCTTTAAAAGGTGCGATAAATGGCAGTGATCTAGAGAAGACAATTTTTGAGTCCATGTTTATCACTTATGGAAGTGTTCAACCTTCTCTAGAGAGCCCTAGACACTTGCTTTACACTGCCAAAGTCCATGAATATCTTTCCATTTCCTAAAAATTATCCAATTTGTCAAAATGTTTGAATTGTGTTATATTTCAGTTATGCTAAAAAGTGAGTTTTTAAAAATTCCCATTTTCTTCATTTAACTACCCATGTGAAGTTATAAAATGTTAAACATTATATTTTTTTCTAAAAGTACATGATGTGGGCTATCAAATCCAAGTGAGTATGCCATCAAAGCATCAAGGGTTTCGTCAAGAAAAATCAATCAATTTGGTGTAAAAGCAGGACACTTAAGTGTCCCAAGACAATCAAGTGGCCGAGTACAGAACTAGTGTTAAAAGTTCAAGTTTTCCAAGCAACTCAATGTCTAGCATCAAGTTTGTGTTGATAAGTCATATTTTCATTTATCTATTTTCATTCAGTGTTGAAGTGTTTGCAAATCATGACCTTGTTGGAGCAACTTGATGCCTGGCATCAAATTCTAGCTGATACGTGATGTTTGAAGTGTGCATGGAATCATATATTGTTTTGGCATCTAAAAGGTTGAGGTTCTATGCAGGAAGTTGATGCTTGGCATCAAATCCCTACTGAAAAGTGACTAAAAACACCTCAAGTCGATGCTCGGCATCGAATTTTTGTTGCAAGTCGATGCTAGGCATCGAATAGAAAGTTTTGAAGAAGTAAAGTTCTTGGTTTTGGCTATCATTTCTCAAAGTTTGGAGTGGCAATGCGTTAATGGTGACCATAAAGGTTGTCTAATGTCACATTAATTCATTTCTTGTGATGTTTCATACATCAGCAAGTGGTATCAGAGCAGAAAGGTTCTCGAGAGCAGAAGGCATCAAAGGTACGAGAAGTTTTTGAAAAGTTTTCATTAAAGTTTGAAAGTTGAAGCATTCAAAGGCACAAGGCATCAAAAGGTTACTTCAAAAGTATCTTCATACACAAAGAACTTCAAAATGTATTATCCTTTATTCTTTAAAGCTCATTAGTTGCAGCAAAAGGAAAGGAGTATGGCAGATCATATCTTCATTGACAAACTGGACAGAGATAATTACCCCACATGGGTAATGAGAATGGAAGCCTTACTTATGAGTAAAGATCTCATGGTGTACATAACAGGTGAAGAAGAGAAGCCACTATTTGAAGATGAAAGTCGACCAAAGAAAGAAGAACTAGATGCTTTAGAGCATTGGCAAAAGAAGGATGCAAGTGCAAAAGCTTACATCTTTAATACAATCTCAGATCATTTGCTACCACACATCAGAGGATTGGAATCAGTTGAAGATATATGCAATGCATTGGAATATCATTTACAAAGTACTACCAAAGCACGGAAAGCAAGTCTATGGTCAGAGTTTACAACATTCAAGAAGAAGCCAACTCAA